>JAOBYF010049455.1:0-12568 GCA_025403605.1 Parazoanthus darwini
TTCGCGTGCTGTGATTGGTCAATTTCAGGTCCGTAAGTAGCCGTACGGACCTCTAGTTCTGGAGCGGCTGTCATTTATAGCCTCTCTTGCCTCAAATAATCACCAAAGCCATATAATAAACATCTGATTAGCCTCGTTTGCTCGGTCCGTACGACAAGTTATGGATCCTCGTTTTTTCCTTTCTTGTTTTCATGGCCCAAGCGCCATAAAAGGAAGGAAAAAAACTCGGTCCATAACTTGCCGTGCGTATCTCGCACTCGGCTAATCAGAGGTATGTTCGATGCGTATACTTTTATGTATTTGGCACTTATATTGATTACAAATATATGTTGGGTGATCTCAAGTTCGGACAAATAATGAAAAATAGTGTCCGAAAGTGAAATTGTTCAAAATCTTATGCATCCGAAATCTTTACAATACGGTGCGAAGCTTTGGGGTACTTTTTTGGGCGATACCATCACATATCAAAAGCCAATATACAAGATATAACTAGAATTCGGATTAGGCCCTGTTCTGATGTCGTTCTTTTTATCACTGGAACGAAGTTTGTTTGTTCCATTCTTGCAGTGGTCAATACTTCAGTTCAAGCCCGGTTTTATGAACTTGTGTTGTTTTCTCATCTGTGTATCTGTAAGACTGCAGTAGTAAAATTATCAGTTTCATAGTTTTTGCTGCAAAATATTGTTTTGTGGGCGTAAATTTATTTTAGGTATTGCTCAGCAAAGTGTCCGAAATTTTTAACCAAATCGTCCAAAATTCTCGGTTTGCGAGTAGTGCATGCTGCTCGATATTTATAGACTCCAATTTAGAATTAGGGAGAAACTGATCGAGTGATAGCGCTTGCTAAAGTTGGAAAAATCAGTCCTGACCAGAAAACGTACAGATTGACGCTTTGTTTTAAAATTTCCTTCTGAAGTTGTCATTGTTAAATTTGTTCTAAATTTTGAATAGGCATTTCCGTATAATAAGAAAGTTCTTATGAGTATAATAGAAGCCTGTAACAATAATTGTGTTTAGTTGTCCACTTTCTAACTGTTTTAACCCTATCCGTACCGGGGAGGGGCGAATGGCCCCCCTCTTGGTTTTTACGCGATTTCTCCCTACTGGATAAAGATAATAACACCAAATTTGGCGACTTTCGTCAAATTTCTATACGAAAGAATTAAAGACGTTCGTGATCCTTTGAAGGCAATAACTGTTGTCATGGCAACCATAAGTTGAGACGTCCTTTTTGCAAATTTTACATTTGGACAATTAATTCAAAATGGAGTCCTTAATTCGTTGGAATACAAGTTTCATTGGCTTAAAATTTGCAACAGCGTTCCTTAGTTTCCATTTAAGGTCTTTTTTGTTAAGTTTGGTTTAAACTGTGCTTACTGCAATGCATTTTGGGAGTTTTTGGGCAATTTAAAAATTACGTCTGTCTTAGCGTGTTTCTGCATGAATAACTGATTTCGGCCATCAGATATGTTTTGTAGTTGCATATATTGTTTTGTTGTACTTAAAACAACGGCCATACTCTGATGTCACGATGACGTCATGAGAGCAAATCAACATACAAATAAGAATTGCTAAAATCGTTGAACCTGAAGATAAAGTTTTGGAATGATATTTCCAAACTATCACGAAAACTAGAAGAAAAGCTATTCGATGACGTCATTATGGCGTTATCACTAATTTTGTGTACAATTATGTAGATGCTGATCATAGGTTAATATGTGTTATTGCCAAGTTTCAATCGAATACGCAGAATAATAAGGGAGTTACATTTTGGGGACCTCTCGGCCTTCCTAGCGCCCAGCCTGGATAGGGTTAGACTTGCATCTTCCCCCGCCTACCTTTTGTCCAGGCGGTTTTTGTTGGTACGCGAGTTTTTAAAAGCAGCATTTTTTAAATGTCAAAACATTACTAAAATGATAATGCTAAAATGAACGGGAGATTTTCTTCATTTTGTGATTTCCTCAAAAATACATGTCAATTTTGATGCTTCGAATTTCAGCCTTAGTTACCGTACCTTGTTCTTAACATGTTCTCAATCACAAAACAAACTGACAATCAGCCCTACTATATGAATGAGTCGAGTCGCATTTTCACCAATGCACCAGCCCGCTGCATGCTACCTTGCAAAGCACGGAAAGTAGCCGACATAGCTTGCTTGTCATAGCTTTCTCGACAATGAGGAGTTGACCACTGTGGGCGGAGTTAGTCGTTCTTTGAAAGCTCTTGGAAAACAACACCAAATCAAACTGAATAAAGTTTCACTTTGCGATTATGCAATGCATCAAAACAGCCGATTTCCACTGATTCACAATTGATACACACATGCACGTAGCCATTTCGGATGTTTTGTCAGTTAATCGTATGAAATAGTAATAACAATGAATTGCACTTTTTCTTTTAAAAAAACACGAATATTTAGATTGTTTCAAACAACTACAGCTAGCTCAAGAGTCCTTAACAATATTAAAAGAACAGTTCTGACTGATTAAATTGTCCATTGATTGATAACTATTTTAAAACAGGAAATATATCTCTGATCCAATTATCCGCACCAAAAAAAACGCCGGAAACAACAAAATTTACCCCTGACCCAAGTAGTTATCATTTCTAAGGCACGTAATTGCAACTGATCGCCTTTCTAAAGACTCTTTATTTCGCAGCGGAATTCTTCCTCGGAAATAGAATCCCGCTGTGAAACAAGTGACTAATTTGTAAAAATACTTTTAAAAACATACATTTGTTAATTGTACATAACAGCTATTTAATCATTTGAATGTAAATAACACTGGCACAAATGTTTCTGGCTACAGTTGAATTGGATATCAAAGCGCAGTTCATTTGTACATACCACAAAATCAAGCAATGCTACATTTCATAAATATTCATTGAAGGCGAAAAAAAATCGAATATCGAGGTGTGCTAGATTTTGTACAATTTTCCCATTCACGACAGACACACACGCACACACACAAGACTCAAGTGGGTGTCGCGTCACGCGATTGTAATTGTATTAGCTTTTTCAGTCTAGACGCGGCGTCTCGCAAAACCCATGTCATGCCACAAGTGGATAAAGCCATGAAAATTAGAGACTTCTCTCTTGTTGTTTCAACAAAACGACAATCTGGTTAGTGGTACATAATCTAGAAATCTCTTATGGTTTCCGGCTGTCGTCTACGTTTAGAGCTAAATGAGACATGGACTTGCTTGCCCCTAAGGTCCCTTAAAAACATGAATGTCTTTTTGACATTAAAAATATTGTTTTTTTTTTCAAATATTTTATCAGATATCTCAAGGTTTCGACTTTAATAACTCAAAGTTTCGACTTTAATAACTCAAAGTTTCGACTTATAACTTGATAGTAATAAGAAAATTTCGGTTGAACACTTATCAGTTTGTGAGCCGATTTGACCACTTCTGAGCTCTGTGGACGAGTTAGAAGTTCCGACTTATAGCTCGAAGTTTTGACTTATAACTTATTATTTCATTTTCCATCCAGAAACCACTTTCTTGGCTCAAACTTTCTTCTCAGATTTACTTGCGTATGTTGCGCCATATGAAAAGCGCGCGAAAAATTGTCAGCTTTGTTTTTATCACTGATTGAATAAATAATTTATCCAAGTTTGTATTATCTCTGATAAATTTTATGTTAAGACGGTCAGCTATTCTAATACTAATATTAATAGTCGATAATATCCTAAAGTTCTGAACATAAGCCCCTTTGCTTGTAAGTTTTCCAAAGGTTTCACACATAAAAGCTGGCCGTTTAGCATACAGACAGTATTAGTTGAGCTAATTTTATCCATGAAAACAATAAAGTTTGAAAAAGGTAAAACTTAAAGGGAATAAAAACCAAAAATATTTGCTGTAGGACTGAAGTGTTACCATAGTAGTTCAAGAAAATATACATTGTTAACCTTTTATCGATTTTGTTTGTTCAAAAAGAGACGTTCAATATACCTTTTTATTAACATAATGCAAAGTTTCGCTAGATCCATTCCCTTGTGGGGTCTAAACGTGATGCTTATGTTGAATTTGACCGAGTAATGACAAGGGAATGGATCTAGCAAAAATTTGCACCAGCAAAACGGGGTTTTTGAGCGAAATGAATTTCATTTCCGCCAGCTTGGAAAAAGACTGGAGCCGAGCTCGGTCAGTGACGTCAGTTGTGTCTAACTTCGATTCTTGTCAGGATTATTCTTTCGAAATCTTGTAAAGCAGATTAATCTGTGACATGGTATTATATGTCTATAGCAACGAAATGTCAAAACAAACCTGTCAAGACTTCAAACGAGAGCCTCAAAGACGACAAATTAAGAAAAGAATAGCTGCTTAAGACTAGACAGAGAAAAGAAAACTTGGCAGAAGAGAATCGCCGCCTTTGTCCAGACCATTTTACCCAAGATCGCTTTGCACGGAACCATCAAGCACGTTCTTCTTTCAGCAATAGGTATTGAGTATGTTTTGAAATGTTTGGCTCAGATTTTAACTGTGAAAATCTTCCAAAGATATGTGACACAGCAGCTACGGTTTGCTCCAAAGTATCAAAGGCGCATTACATCTGCTTTCAGTATTTTATAAAACTAAATATTGCGCGTTTTACGTGTTTATATGTACACACGTGCACTCTAGTAACATCATAATAAACTAATTAACTAATTAAAAAAGATGAAAGCATAAAATAAAACAGCCAATTTAACTGTTAAAGTGGTAGCATAAAAATAGGCATAAAATCGATCATACAAAGTGCAGATGGCAGGTCAGGCGTAGCAGAATGCGATGTACAAACAACAAGACTCACCGATTGCATGCCCCAAACGTGTGGAACAATGCACGAACAAGCTGACTGGGTTCAGGAACTATAAAAAAGTTAGTTCTGGTAGTAATATTGAAATTTGCTACTAAATCAGCATTAACATTCAAAAGCTTCATAGCTACAATCTCAGACAAAAACCTTGGACAGGGACTTCCTTTTCCCCCATCCCCCCTACCCAATGTTGTTTTGCAGGTTCGAAAAACAACTGAAAGAAAAGTCGGCATCCTTGTAGCAACACTAAGACAGGGGGGGGGGACGGGGAAGGAGTTTCTCTTAAGGGTGTCGAGAGACTTTTGGCTGAGACTGTACCTTTCTTGTCTCAGCTGTTATTATGAATAGCAATCATGTCTTTGTTTACAAATTATAGTGTGTCACAACAACAACACCGAACAAAGTCGATGTCAGAACCGATAACAACAAATAGTTTCAGTGTAGGTTCATTCTATCGATCCACCTATCAATGACAGTGAAGGTCTAAAAATTCGACGTTCGCAAGCTAAGTTTTAAGGTATTTGCTGTTGATATTGTGCCTTCATTATTTAACAGTTGAAAACAAGCAAGGCTGAACTTTTGTGTTTTGCTGCACGTCCGCCAAACGTTTTCGTTAATTTAGTGGTGATTTAATAAAGCGAGAGAAATAGAATTATCTTAGAACCGCATGGCATCTCCTCCAATTGCATGTTTTATAGGTCCTGCTGCTACGAAAACATTACATTCTAAATAAATCTTGCAGAATATTACGTATTTCATGCAATGGAAAAATGGCTTTTTAAGTTACGGTGCTTGATAAGAAAATCTTGCACAGGCTCATCCTTTGGCAACGCATTGAAACGTATCGATTGGATTTATCTATATCATTACGTCATGATCAAATACAAGGTAATCTAAACTGCAGCCGCAGTAACAATATTCATTTACTTGAGTGATTCTACTGTCCTCTAGTGAACAATGATAGCTTTCTGTTCTTTCTTTTTTGCTTGCCCACCCGATGGTTTAAAGTCAACAAAACAGACGGATCACCACATAATACACGCTTTTTTCTAAGAACCAGTAAATTTTGCCGAGGCTCATTATTCTTATATTTTTGCGGTTTGAGCCTCAAATTATTTTTAAATTGTTCTTCATGTTTCTGTATGTGGTTTATATTGAATAAAAACTAAGCCGAAGGTATTGCAATACTTGTATTCGAAAACGAATTGCTTGGCGGGTGTACTTTTGACCAATTCATCCTCGCGGATTAATCATGGATTCGCTGAGTCATTTTGCCGAGACTACTCCAGGATTAGTTTCTTTATATTGAAAAGAAAGCTATCGAGCCCGAGCCTCACGCTTGTTTTTAAATTGTTCTTAAGTTTTGGTCAATCTGAGCCTTGTTGTTCTTATAAAGTTGTTCTTATATAAAAAAAAAGCGTGTACAACCGCTTTGTAACAAGCTGGCCAAGGCGTTGAAGCCCGACTCAATACACTCACGCGGGTATTATGTAACTAGAAAAAGTAAATTCTAACGACAAACAGTAGATCTAGGTCATTAGATGTGAGCAATAAAAAAGTGATTTGAGCTTTGTTTGTATATAGCCCAAGGTTGCTATTCTCACGATGATAACATTTTACTTGACACGAAAACGTTAGCAAACGTTTTGTAGGTTGTTCTTTTAATAATATATTCAAGTTAACATGCTACGGATTGAAAATGCATTTGAAAACCAAACACTGGGCTTCGTGTGGAGATGTCAGGCTGAACCTAGAATAAAACGAATGTGTTTGAAATCTCCTGCCAGCTTCGCCAAAGCAAAGTTTCCTGTTAACTTCAATAATCGATCGATTCTTTTCTGCTGATGTGACCAACTGCAGAGAGCTAAAAAACAGCCATTATAGGCATTGCAAAACATCCCACCTCCCTTTGTTTTCAACATTCCATGTTGTACCAAAACACTTTCGCATTTTTAAAACGATAACGGCGGGAGATAGGACCTCATACCTGGAAAAAATATTAAGTTCACATATAAGCTCCAACCAAACTTGAAGCAAACAGAAGTAATTTGTTTGAACTTCATCTCAGATTAACAACTTGCTTTTATATAACTATTCGTAATCAAGAAATTCCGTGTTTAAGTTTCCATTTCAGTTTAAAACTGGTTCTGTGTGAATAAGGTCGCTGTAACTCACGGTTGAAGCTATTTAGAAGAAACCAGCGTTCTGAGAGAGAAGAGGCGATCCTGCGGTTCATTGCTGCACGCGATTGATGAGTCTTTTTACACCATAGTTATTCGCTTTTAACTGGTCATTCTCAGGGATTCGTTTTGATTGGTCGAATAACAATTGGATTTCAGAGACTTTGTTTGAACAATTGTGACCCATGAGACGTACAGCGCGTATAAATTGCTCAGGTTTGTTATATTAGTATTAGATTTCATTTTCGATCTCGAAGCTCTGCAAAGAAACAAACAAACCGTTGTGAGTGCAAGCCACATGAAAGGCGATAATGAAGAGAAATCCGTTTTGGGAAAGTTAGAAAGAGACAGTCCAGGAAACATGGAAAGAGACCCACCAACTAAACTTCAAGTTTGCCATATTAATAAGTTTGACAAAGTTATTCATGATCAAGTCGTTAACTCAAACGTGAAAGATAAAGAAGACGAAAATGGGGCTATAAAAGGCGAGGCTGGAAAAGATAACCAAGGACAGAAGATTGAAGACCAGAAACCCCCGTTTTCCTATAACGCCCTCATTATGATGGCCATCCGAGGTTCGCCCGAGAAACGCTTGACGTTAAGTGGGATTTACGAGTTTATAATGAAGGTATTTAGGTTAAACATTTGTTTGTTTAATTTGTGGTTCTCCTTGTGATTAAGGTATTTTTCCGGTGCTACCTTTTCTTACATAGTGTTCAATTCAAGTGTGATGGAGGAGTAGTTTGTTTAGATTTCATCAAATGCTTCGCAAAACAATCAGAGTTGATGAAGAGAACAATGTTTTGTTTTTCATTAATTAGCTGAAAATTAGTAAGATTCTTTGATAGTTAGAAAAAACATAGGTTGAACAGCAGAAATAATATCAATAAGGATATCCACAGACTATTCACAGGGAAAATCTAACAGAAAGAAAGAGACGGAATGGTCAATTGCAGCAAGAACCGAGAAAAGACGACGTTGACAAGCTTTGGCAGAATGACAGAGAGAGAGAGAGAAAGAGAGAGAGAGAGCGAGAGGAAAGAGAGAGAGAGACAGAGAGACAGAGAGAGACAGAGAGAGAGAGAGAGAGAGAGAGAGAGAGAGAGAGAGAGAGAGAGAGAGAGAGAGAGAGAGAGGGAAACGTGAAATGTGTTGGCAGTAGTATGGAATCATGGATAATGAAATCCAGGAATACAGTGGTAAATTCAATGCATACATTCACGCCTTTGGGTTATAAACTGCTGCTCTCTAGAAGCATTCTCAAACTTCCGGGCAGAATAAGCTGCTTATACCTATTACATTTTGGCTGAGTCCGAGAGAGTTCTGTTCCTGGGTATTAAACACAGTCTGCGGGCTGCTTTACGTTTAATAACAACATGGTTTCTTCCGCACAGGAATACATATCAGTGATATTCCCGGAACAATGATTGATAAAAATGAATTGAACAGCTTGAGTTAATAAAATTTGAACTGGTAAGCAATTGAAACAGTCATTCATTTGCAATGTTTGGAATTGATCCTCTAAAAGAACAAAATGAAATGCAACTGATAAATGTGTGTTTTTTTAATTTATATCTGACTTTTGCATAATAACATCAGTAGATCTGATGCTCGAAATTAATTCTCCATGGTCTAAGTAGCCATAGTCTCGGGATATTTATCTTCCAAAGGCTGATTGAGAACTATGTTATCACGATGTGGCGAGAAAATCGAGTTGCAAGATCGAATTATGACGTAGTAAACGACGTGGTAAGCTCAAAAAATAAGGAAGGCTCACTTAGCAACGACATAGAATGAACATATCTCTCATAAGTATTCCTGAATTCAAAACGTACATTTGCAACTCGAGAGCAAACTTGTTAATATACAATTAGCACAATAAAACTGACTATATATCCCTTGTGAAAGGGGTGCTATACGTGAAAATAGGTGTTATTTCTTAAAATTCAAGAAATGTCAATTGCCTACAAGTTTATTGAAGCCAAGGAGGGTCTTTGTAAAATCATATATTTGCATCAGCCGGGCCGCTACGCTGCGTTATTCTGGCATGCTAAATACTTCACTGCTGATTCATATTCACACTTAACTGGGATCTTCTTGCCGACGCTTACACACAACATCAACCGAATTGTCAGCCACGCACATCCGCAGATTAACCGTCCCCCTTCCTCAAGCAATATTCCCATGTTTATAGACGGCAGGCTTTTGAAGCTTTGCTTTTAGGTATTCAGGGTCATTCAGTGCCGCGTGTTTGAAAGCTTTCAAAGTCACCTGCATGTAAATGTTTGTGAACTAGAGTTATATTTGCCCATCCTATGCAATTGCTGTGTACTCCTTCCGCAGTAATAAATGGCAGTATTTAAACTTACCTCTTAGTTTAGTTGGATGAGCTTCGGTCTCTAGACTTGAATTTCTCGCTACGTTGTGACAACGTTCAGATCAAATCAAAACATTCAAATCTCCCGCTTCGCGGACAAACTTGCCGCCGTCTTGATTAAAGCTTGACTACTAAGTCCAGCATCCATTTCGGGCATCAAGCCATTGACGTCATTATGCATAAGGTCTATAAGATGCCAGGAATACTAATTTACAAGCAAAAACATTCTACTTGGAAACAGTTCTGATAGTTGATGCGTTCCAACAGAGTGTATATCCTGGGCGGTTTGACCGGCAAAAAACAAAATTAAAAAGGGATACAAAACAAATATGAAGGCAACCGGGCGTTAGGTCGTTGGTTTAGTCTCTCGACGTTTTATCGGGGGACTTAAAAGAACCCACACACTTGTCGGTAGGAGTAGGCTAACGCCGGTGTTGTAGACTGTCATCTTTTTCCCCTACAAAGGAGCCTGCTGTATTTGGGGACACCTGTAGCAGTGTCCCTCTCTCTTTTCGGGGAAAAAGCTGAATATAATAAACTGCTGAATATTGTTCATTCTCACATATATGAATCAGTTCCGGGAAAATGAGCCACATTAAATGGTAATTCTGCAGATCAATAGACCAATTTCGGAGGATTGCGTCTAGACTCACTAAGTACCAGTCTCCCAACTTGGTCATTCAAAAGGGTAAACAAAGTAAGTAAATTCTTGTTAAACGTCAAACAAAAGGGTCAGCGCTACTGTGATCATCACATCATCTCTCAGGATCACTAAGCAACTTGAATTTCCAGTAGGAGACAGCACTTTGGCTAAGTATTTCCATTTGTTCTAGTTTGTTACTAATCTAAATTGACTTTAGAGGCGAACTCTTCACCAGCATTTTTATGACTAGTTTTTTAAGAGTATACAATAGAACGGTGTGTATTTATATAAGAAGTTTTGAATGGATCGTAAAATGGAGTTCAACTCATTCTTCTAAGGGAGAAGGGAGGGCTTGTTGCAATCGGCACTGTCTATAGCATGCAGCTGAGATACAGACGTCAGACTTGTCGATTGATGGAACTATGGTTTTAATCAGGATTTAGAGTTTATAGAGTTTCTGGTTCCAATAAAAAGCAGTTATCGCAGTATAGTAACAGAAGTTAACTAAGAAACAATAGCACTTCATGTTTCATTGCGAATAGCACTGATTCTTGTTATGGGAGCACCAGTAGTTTATAAAGGTGAAAGTTCACCTTCTTTCAGGGCCGTAGCTAGGCTCGAGGCTTGCAGGGCCCCTCCCACCCCCACCCCCATCCAATACATTTTTGTTTTTGCTTACGCAAGAACTTGTTTTTAGTTTATCGTTGTACTCAAAACAATACTATTGTACTGTAAATGCTCTCGTTTAGAACACTGATATGCTTCTGGATATGTCACTCCGATATATCAGCTGACAATTTTTCATGCACGCACTTTTCATATGGCACAAACTTGCATCTAAATCTTGAAAGACACTCACCCAATAGCTTCAGCTACCAAGAAAGTTCTCTGAAAAAGGTTTTCAATTGGAAAATGAAGCGCTAAAATGACGGTAATAATCAAGAAATGGAAGAGGAGCTTTCAAACCTTACTATAGTCTAGAATTGAATTACGAAAATATCCGGTCGGCCGTTATCAGAAATACTGAGTATGAATGTGGCAATGTTTCTCGTCAGCTCTCGCTGCCCACAAAATATCTGCTCCACTCTTCCACTTGATGTTAAAAAGTAATTTTTCTGAGATTGTACGAGTAGAGTGAGCAAAACTAATGTTCATCAGTTGCTGATCATCCTTTAACGCGTCTTGTCTTGAGTTAGACTCACATTTTCTGGAGCAGAAACCAAACGAAAGTAGGAATTCCAGGAATCCCACTTTTTGAGAATAATTTGTTGCCTTTTGCACAAACGTTAAGATGTTTTAACATCTTTAAAAAGATTAATACAATTAAAACTGATCAGCAGCTCCTTAGAGAAATCATGCCTCACGTAATTAATGAAAATTTCTAATGAGAAATCGAGACATTGTCTATGACCTTATAAACCAAGCAATCTATTTCTTATCTGTTATTTACTAGCAATCTATTTCTAATCTGTTATTTACTTACTTTGGATTAATTCTAGTGGAGATACAAGCTCAACATAGATTGTGGTGTGTCATCACTTTTTGCTTTGGATGTTGATGATTTAACAAATTATCAATATCTCCTCAGACAGTAAATACACGCTAACTGAAGTAGACAAAAACGCTAACCTCATATCTCATTTTGAGAACTTTGATCTAACCTTGATATCAGTCCAATCTATTTCTTATCTGTAACAGCTTAGCGAGTACAACATGGGAACTTTCCAAGGAACCTACACGCAAACATGGAAGCCTAGTGTAATACAGGATTTCAATGTATTTAAGGATGACTTAATAAACGCCGTGGAGATTCGCCAGAGTTTTGAATACTTAACTAGAGCATAATCTAGCTATCAAGTGTGTTTTCTTTAAACAACTAACAATAGACTTCAATAAGGCATGCTTTGAAAACGGACAAAAAGCTGTTTTTGATTTGTTTTAAAGTACAGTGAGATTTCAAGATACAATTGACTCACTGTAATGAGTCTAATTAATATGTATATAACGTTGTTAAGATAGCTCACACAGGCAATTGACATCTGTGCTCGAGTCTAGTATATTCTCATAGTATAATCAATGTCACCGAAGCTTAAATATAGTATTATTGTTATTATCATGCGATAACAAACGCACAGTATTTAAGTTGACGCACTTTAAAGGTTAGAACGGTCGTACTTATGCGAAAAATGGCGTTGAAGCTCGTAAAGTTTTCATCACTGGATACAATCGAGATCCTTGAGCCAAAATCAAATATGGTCGAACTATGCAATGACTATTCAACGGTCTTGTGTCGTTTGCGAATTTCCTTAAAACAAATTAACACAGTAAACGTTTTAATTAGTGAGAGCAACCTCGACACTTTGTTTTGCAAAACTACTTGTTATAAAAAGCCTATAAAAACAAACGTGAGTTTAGTGGATCCTTGAAGAAGAAGAAGAAGACCTTTATTGTACCAGAATATATAAGTTACATGTATATATAAGTACTTATAAGTTCTAATTTTTAAAATAAATAATAAAGTTTCATTTTACTCTCCGCAAATATTGAAAATTGGGTACCAGCTA
>JAOBYF010049566.1:0-12567 GCA_025403605.1 Parazoanthus darwini
AGTGGGTTTATGTTGGTGGGATACGTATTACCCCATACAACGAGTCCATATGTAAGGAATGGATATATAAATGAGTAGTATAGACTTATAAGAATATCGAGATGTACATAATAACGGAGTTTTGATAGAATACCGATACTTCTCTTCATTTTTGTCGAGATTGACTTAACTTGTTTTTTCCAGTTGAGGTTGGAATCAATAATAATACCAAGGTATTTAATGTTATCCTTTTCGTTCAGGGAGGTATCATTTATATACAAATTAATAGAAGCTTCGATTTTTCTTTGCGGAGGATGAAAAAGAACAAAACTGGACTTAACAATATTTAGCGAAAGTTTATTGGCACAGAGCCAGGTATGGACATGTGTTAGCTCGTTGTTGACGATGAGTTCAAGTTGAGATAAGTTCTTATGAGTGAAAAATAGATTTGAGTCATCTGCAAACAAATGCAGGTCTAAAATATCTGAGCAGCTGCTGAAATCATTTATGTATATTAAAAAAAGAAGTGGACCAAGAACTGAGCCTTGTGGTACACCACAAGATATAGTTGTAACTTCAGAATTTGTATTTCCAATGGAAGTAAATTGTCTTCTATTAAACAGATAGGAAGTAAACCATTCTTTGGCAATACCTCTGATTCCATAGTGCTCTAATTTTGTTATCAGTATTTCATGATTAACTGTGTCGAATGCTTTCTTGAAATCGAGAAATATTCCGCAAGAAAATTTACCCCCTTCGATTGCTTCCTGAATTTTGTCAACAATACTGAGAATTGCATGTTCCGTAGAGTGATGGGATCGGAATCCAAATTGTTTATCATAAATTAAGTTCCGTTTCTCAATAAACTTTATTAATCTATTGTACATCAGTTTCTCTAAAACTCTATTGAAGACTGAAAGAAGTGAGATTGGACGATAATTGTTTACTTGTGACTCTAATCCATTTTTAAAGACAGGAAAAACTCGAGCTATTTTGAATTTGTCAGGAACGATTCCTGTAGCAAAGGAAGTATTAAACACTATTTCTAAGGGTTTAGATATCACGGATTTTATGAGTTTAAATATTCTTGTTGGTATACTAAAGGGCCCGGTAGCTTTTGATTCATTTAGTTTATCTATTTCTGCTTCAATTTCAGTTGTCGAAGTTGGGAAGAGATAGAAGCTATTGTGTGGTTGGGGTTTGAGAAATTGGTTAGGTGTTGTTTCTGTATCGGGTATAGAACAAGCGAGTTCGCGTCCAATGTTTGCAAAATACTCATTGAAAACATTGGCTATTGTTTTAGGGTCTGTTGTTTCACTATTATTGTGACTAATTTTGGTTGGTATGCGGTTTTGTTTTGATTTGTAACATATAACTCTTTTTATTCCTTTCCACAGTCTCTTTGAGTTTCCTCGGCTTTGATGGAAATATTCATTGTAATAATTATTTTTGCTAACTTTTAATAAGTGGTTGATTTTATTTCTGTAATATTTAAACTTTGTATGATAATAGGAGGATTTAGTTTTTAAGAATTTTTTGTATAATTTATTCTTAATTTGAATTGAGGTCTTTATAGCTGGAGTAATCCAGGGTTTTGATTTAATTTTCAGCTCTCTTCTGGACAATTGTTTAATTGGAATGTGAGCATCAATAATTTCTGACAGCTTAGTATATAGAGAATCAAACATATGACTTGGGTCGGAGTCGGGAGGAGCAGTTTCGTCCCAGTTTACCGTTTGACATTCTTGAATGAATGCTGTTTCACTGAAGTTAGAGTAGTCTCGCTTATACATTTTTATTTTATTAGGAAGATTGTTGAAGCTATTTATGATCAGAAAGTTAGATAGGTGGTCTGTTAGATCATATATTATGTTTCCGCTAATAGTGAAATATTCATTGAGCGAATTCAGAAAAATATTGTCAATAAGAGTTGCACTGTGATCCGTAATTCTGGTTGGTTGTAGTATATGTGGTTGAAAACAATTCGAAAGCATAGCATTGAGAAAATTGTCTGTCTCAGGGTGTGAATCATACTTTAAGAGATCTAAATTGAAATCTCCCATAATCACACAAGGCTTGTTTTCTCTATTCGTTTTGTCTAACGCAAAGTTGAGGTATTCCATGAACTCACTTATATTTCCATTCGGATGTCTATAAATAACTCCACAGAGTTGGTTTGAATGCGCATCATTTAAAACTTCTATCCATAGAGCTTCAAAGCCAGGTTCTGATTTTGTTAATTCCGGACGGATTGAGACTTTCACAAAGTCTTGTATAAAAATGCCAGCACCTCCAGCATTCGACAGACTTGGTTGTGACAGGAACTGGTATCCAGGCAAATCTATATTATCAATCGAGTCCTTGGAAATATTCAATTTGGTTTCAGTGAGACCAACAATAGTGAATGGATAATGGAGCTCATTTAACATATTAGTTAGATTGTCCAGGTTCGCGGAGATGCTTCTGACATTACAATGAATAAAAGAAAAATGCTTTTCAGAGAAACAATTGGCGATTTCTTGATTGTTGTGGAAATCATTTGTGCTATAGTAATTAAAGTTAATATCCGAGGGCATATGCAAATCTACATCAGAATCGGTAAGGTGTGGAATTTTGTTTACATTGGAGGTTAATTCGAGTTTTGGTAAAGATTTGTATTCGTCTACACAATCACAGTTAGATTGAGTATATGAACTACAAGTACAAGTAACATGAGTATCACTATCAGGCGTGAATCACTGCAGTATCAGTTGCTAAAGCTGTTTCTATATATATATATATAATACATAATATATAAAATAACAAAAATAAATAAACACATTCTCCAATCACTTTCCATCGTTATGACATCAACAATAATAGCAATAATAGTAATAAAAGATGTAACAATAACTGGTATTTCCTAATTTTAAGGCAAGTCTCTGCTGTAAACAGGTATTACAATTGCGTCTAAACCCGAATACATAACTAAAAATAGGAAATGCTATCAAAACGCAAGTACAAAAATAATTCAACAGATACCAAGTAAAGATGTTATCTCTACCAGACAGATTTGATAGAAGCTTTTCAATAGTATTATAATTATAACTTACTATATAAATACATTATCATAATTTTCAATTGTAGTTAAATACTCAATAAACTAAAGGAAATTTATTTTCCGTGATGGAAAATAAATGAGTTTATGCCTTGTGACGCGAACTAGTTCGCAGACTTTTTTTAACAATCTTTTATTTTCTATAACACGATTACATCAATTGTTCAACTGTTCAGTGTTCAGATAGATTATTTATAGACTTATTAGTGGCTAGATTTTTTCACGAAGGAGGTGTTAAAGTATAAAAGATAATTCACAACACGAAAGACAACACACAAAGAAAAAATAAACGAAAGCTATTTTATAAATGATTTGATAGGGTAGAATTCAGCCATAATATTGTTTGCCATTGTTTGAGAAGAGAAACAAAAGGAAAGCGTAAACGCCAGAGTCCCTCATGGAATTATTATACTTTTCCATTTTTGATGAAAGCCGGGTGCTCTGGGTGCCACTGTTTTTTGTTGCTGCTTGTCTTTCTATTACCTGTGTATTTCTTAATTTGATTTTAAACGCATTTAAAGTGGGAACGAGTCGCCCGAGTTTGCATGTATATAAAAAAAATCTTCCTAAAAACAATATATGGCTCAGTGTTTTCCAGCTATCATCTTTTATATGGTTTAATCCGAGGCAAGTTAGCTTTGCAAGGATTACATTTATTGTCTGTTTTCTCTTTAACCAATTTTTTAAGTCTTTCCAGAAAGATTGCTTATAAATGCATTCCCAAAAAGGTGTACAAGACTCTCTGTTTCAGCGTCCCAGACTTACAGCAACTTGCTATACTACCCCAACAATCCGGGACTTCCAGACGGGAGTATATAAGAGGAGGTACTCACTTCATCATCCTCTTTTCCCATCGAGAGAGAGAGAGCTATTAGGCGTTCATTTTCGCAGTTTCAAGTTCAAATTTCGACCCTTCAGTTCCCCTACACCCCCTATCGGCAGGGTCTCACTTTCAGGCGGTTATTCCCTCACCTTTGTTGGGATCAGTTCCAGATCACAAACTTTTCGTACTGAACAATTGATGTGTTGTTAAAATAAAGCGGCCACTCGTTAATCAGTGAGCGGCCAAAATACGCCAATACTCAGTGTGTCCATTTGGGTGTCTTGTCATTTGTCCTTATTCCCAGCAAACAGAGCTTAGCCCAGGAAGGCACGTTGCGGACCCAAAATAAGTCATTTATCTCCATTTATAAACGCAAGTGCGAACAAAGAGCATAAGAAATATTATGAACATACCCAATACGAGTGTTTCGTGTCGCGTTTCATCGAACTATCATCAGCATCACGTGCATATCGTTTCAGTCCACCATGATTGCCTAGAACAGTTTGTGGGCAAAAGAGAATATAACAACCTGCCATGCAAGTACGCCACAGTGATTATTACTTCTGAAGCCAGTGAACAAAACACAAGAATATTACCGTATTTCACTATAAAATAGTTTGTTTACTTTTCTAAGCTTTGTGAAAAAGTAGATGCAATAACATTTTTTTCGTGAATTAGAAACCTTAACCTTCTCTATCAGAACAAGGGTTGTTGCAATTCCCTCCTTTTGGATTTTTCCTTGTTTCATTTTTGTATTTTGCCTAAGATTGCCATTCGGTTAGTTGACCTATCATTTTTCATTATACCCAGGTATCTATGAAAAAAATAAAATGCTTTTGCCCTAAAAAAAGTTGAGGGGTAAGGTTGCAATAAAAATAAGTATATTTTTCTAGTTTTAATTTTTTTGATTATTGCTTTTGTCGCAATATTACCTATGTTCCTGAAATACTCTGAACATTATATAAAGTAGATTTTGTCGGGCGCCATCTTGACCATTATCTTGGATTTTTTGAAAAATTTATTCTTGGCAAAATTGCAGCAAAATAGATTGGACCTCATGTTTCATTTTGACGACTTCAAAGTTTTAGATTTTAGGTAGGGGGGGGGGGATCAAAATGGATTAAGAAAGGGGGCGTTGATATACAGCTGCTGCCAAGAGAATCTTTATTAGAGTAGGAAAATGAAATAGCAAATGTGACAAAACATAGCATTTCAACCTTAGTTTATGAGTGTGAAGAAAACCAAATACATCGACAAAACATCTCCTCTAACAGCCGTCAAATGAATGTAACTCTGGAATATTCCACGTACCACATTTATGATTATTAAGTTTCATCTGATCGTCGTTTGCTGGGTAGATTTTGTGAGCACCGTCATCCTGTGAAGAAAAATTAGAAAAACAGAAAAAATGTAGTTTTTGCTAGATTAATAACTTTAAAAATGACTGGAAATTTTTTGGGTTCAAGCGCTGTTGAAAGAAAAGTTTTATTTAATTTTGATTTTCTCTTTCTTTTCTCGCTGAAATAATGTTTCAAAACATATAACTCGCGAGTGATGTTTTCTTACTGTTTTTGATAACTTGCAGAAAGTCAGTAAAAAAGAATTCCAAAATTGTAGTCCAAGATTTTGGACTACAGTGAAAGCCTTCAAAAATATTTTAACAAATTATAATTAAGAATCAAATTTATAGCTAGAACGGACAAATTGCAATAAAACGTGATCAAGTCACTACTTAACTCTTGTCATTTAAAAAGGCAAAGTCGTCTCACAGGAAGTTATACGTACCATAAACTATCATGTGAGAAAAACAAGTTTTAAAACATCCGCATCATTTTGCAGTAACAACGCAGTAATAGATGTACTCTCACCGCTTTTTTTCCCAAGCACACGCCAATAGTTCTTTCGCATTTTCAGTTTACTTACTTTTACCAATACATCACATGTGTGTTACATTCATTTGTAAGTGCTGGTGTCTTATCTCTCTGCCTTATCAAAAGCATTTTAGCAATTACCGGAATAAAAATAAACCTATCTGATTTGAGATTGTATTTATCTTTGACCTACCTGGTAACTTTGTTTTGGTTCGATATAGTAAGTTTCGTGACCATCATCAATGAGACCACTGGAAGAAATTGAAAGCTTCTATTATGTTTCCTGATTAATGTATACAAGATACATAGTCAATTAGATAAACAGACATACAAACAGACAGACGGACAGACAGACAGACAGACAGACGAAATACCATTACATTATGGCAAAAAAAACAACAGTTTAACAGTAACACTGAGGTACTAAAGAGTTTTTCAGTGAAAATTATAGTTGAGAAGTTCATCACTAAAGAACTTTAGCTAGGAATACGAGTCACTTGTGATTTATAAACAAAGACATGGTCAAGAATTAAAAATCAACTTCATCTACATCATCATCTTTATGAGCAACTTCTGTCGGGATTCTTTCTGGCTATAGTAATATTCCGCCAGAAATATTATTGTTAATGTTGTTATATGCAATACCATCTGTGTAAACGGAAAACGGAATACAAACAAATTGTTGTTGTTGTTGTTGTTGTTGTTGTTGTTGTTGTTGTTGCTGTTGTTATTGATTTCATCTAACTAAACAAACCGTGCAACATTCTTCTGTAGTCAAACGAACAAGAAAAATTGCGTGAAAGAATACGCCAGCAGCGGGTGGTGTAAAGCGGGTTTAGGTTTACGCAAATTTTCTGCTGTACTTTTATAATGGCAAAAAGGTTGATTGTTTCTATTAATTCTAGTGAAAAAAACGAACAAGAAAAAACGTTCTGCGCGAATTTAAAGCTGCGCGAAAAAGTCCTCTATAAGGTGCGCGAAATTAAATCGCGCGAAATTAAAATTGAGCGAAAATGATTACTACGCGAATTTTAACACAAGTAAGGTATTGAGAATTGCGACGCGTGCGAAACCTTGATCGGAACGGCTGGAACTAAGGTTGCTTTAAGGCCCGTTCACACTAGCAACATTTAGTGCAATTTTTGTCGCAATTTCCACAATATTTTTTCTCGCCGTCACGTTGTATTGTTCAAAACATTGCAAGTTTCCTGGCATTCAATTTCACGGTAAGGTAAAAGCACTTTACATGTACTGTTGGAAGTAACAGCGCGAGTGCAAGAAATACTGCAATGGGAATCGGGACAAAAGTTGCACCAACAGTTGCTAGTGTTAACGGACCTTTACATATAGCCATAAATCATCGCAAACAGACAGAAACCGTTTGTGAAGGGGTGATTGCGATCGATAGCAAATTGTTTGCGATATTTCTACATCACCTTTTCTCGATCTTGCACCCCAGGCAGTCGGAAATTATGTATCTCTACGACTTGTTTGCGATCATCGGCGACACATCTGAAGCAAATGATGGAGTGTATTGCCGCAAACAATTTGCGTTGGCTCACAAGCACTCTTTCGTAAAATGTTTGCGTGTGTTTGCGACAACTTACCGCGGCTATGTGAAAAGCAACCTTTCAACACTGAATTAGGACTAAAATTACCGTTAACACTAGGATAAGCATTGAGGTTAGCTTTATTTTCAAGAGCAACAGTGTCGGTTTGAACTTTGCAGAAGTTGGGCAAAGCTTGCAAATATGGCGAATTGGTATCTGGCCACTGGCGAAACGCACGGGAAATTGGCCATTTTATCTCGCTTGTATGGAAAGTCGTAAAGCCGTCTGCCACAAAAAAACTGAAGACAACTTAAACACACGCTCTTACTTTTGATTTCTCTAAATCAGTTTGGAATTTTTTTCGGAAACTATATGAATTAAAACTTTTGGTTGTTTAATGTTGATGTGATCCATGGAGTCCGCGAACACACATGGTTCTAAGTGGTGCATGGTTGTCAGCAATCGGTAAAAACAAGCATTTCCACTGAGACCACATTTCGTTAGGATTGGTGGAATTGTATACTTGATCCTGATGCAATATAATTACATAAGCTTTCTTTACTTCGCAGCCTCGTACATTCATAGTTTCACGGGGTTTGGAACCCCCATTCATACGAAGTACTAAATTTTGAAATGTTACAAAAACTTCTACTTTGCAATAAGAAACAAGGAAAATAGTTTTTTGGTTTGAATAATAACTTTTGTAACCATAATCCATGAAAACCAGTTGACGAGCAGTGGGAGTACTTAGAGATGTGGGATCCAATTGAATATTTAGATGCAACTACTCGATCGTTTGAGCGCATTGACCGCGTGACGAATCCACCTGACCATGTTAGAACAAAGGCAAACGTGCAACGGTTAACAAACGACAGCTCAGCGAACATATTTAGAAGATGGTAAAATAAAAAAAGACATAACAATGTACTACATTCCCGCCACATATATGTACAAAACGACAGATATGTTTTTTTTTTCTTTTTATTATAGTTTTCCGAACTTATCTTTATATTTACTAAAACAATAAAGGCGCAGATTCATCGAGAAAAAAGCCTAGTGACGAAAATCACCCTGCTGTAATGGGCTACCTGAACTACATGTAGTCTTAATAAACTCACTGTAACCTGAAAACCATATGCACTGTTCGAAGTAGGATTTCCACAAGAGCTTTAATTGCACGTTCTTGCTTTGACAAGATTTGGTTGAACTATTTCCTGGTACCTTGCTCACGTGTGTCACGTTCTAACAATCTTTGGACCTACTCAGTCAGTAGGGAGGTGATAACGTCATATCCCTTCTACCAAGGTAACCCTTCTTAGAGGGTGAACTTGCTGGCGCATGCATGCCAAGAAAAAATTTTCAAAATCATTGTACACAGCCTGATCTATACGTGTTTGCTTTAGAACTAAAGCAACTTGAAATACTGTTGTATGGTTGTTGCATTGAAACCATTATCTTACTATGTTAATCCAGTATCAATATGTTACAATAAAATTTTACATACAATTACCAGTACTGGGCAAGAATAGTTTCTAATTACAACATCTACTGCACCAAAGTTGGTTGACTAGCTAATTAAAACGTAATCAATCAAAATCTAATTAGTGATTTCAGATATGATATCCGGCACTAAAGATACAGAGGCCTTGTTCTGGATTATCCGGCGACCTTGTTCGTTTTTTATACTACATATGTTATCATAACGCTGGGGTTAAATATCACATTTACGACGCCTTAACATTTGAGTAAGTCTATCTCCATTCCAAGTTTTACAGTCACTCCTTATTGACCTCAAAAGCTTTCATTCCTTAACAATAAGACTAAAAAATATCTAAGGACTAAACATTTAAATAACATTTTCGTACAACACTCTAACATATTTTTCCACCCCGCGATTATCCTTCAAGACACCAGCATCATGTCCGTCTTGCTAAGGACCACCGGCGTCTTTGTCCACCCCACCATCATCCTTTAGGACACCAGCAACACGACCAACGTGCTGAGGACCACTGGCGTCTTTGTCGACCCCACCATCATTCTTTAGGACACCAGCAACACGACCAACTTGATGAGGACCACCGGCGTCTTTGTCCACCCCACCATCATCCTTTAGGACACTAGCAACACGACCAACTTGATGAGGACCACCTGCGTCTTTGTCCACCCCACCATCATCCTTTAGGACACCAGCAACACGACCAACCTCCTGAGGACCACCGGCGTATTTTTCCCCCTCGAGATCATCCTTTAAGACACAAGCACCACTTCCGACCTGGTAAACACAATCAACGTTTTTGTCCACCCCGCGATCATTCTTCAGGAAACTGGCACCACGTTCTACTTTCTGTGCACCAACGGCGTCATTAACCTCTCTTCGAGCATCATCCAGGTCACCAGCAACACGTATGACTTGCTGAGCACCAAGGATGTCTTTGTCAAGCCCTCGATCATTCTTCAGAACAACAGAACCACATCCAATCTGCTGAGCACTATGGGAGTCTTTCTCTCCTCTTCGAGCATTCTTCAAGTTACCAGCACCACACCTGACTTGCTGAGCACCAGCAGCGTCTTTTTCCATCCTCTGATCGTCTTTCAGGTCACCAGCATCCGCTCCGGTTTGCTGACCATCTCCACCGTCTTCTTCGGTTGCAACATCAAACACAAGGCAATCTCCTATTGTCGATCGAACTGTTGCAGGATCGTGGGAGGCTGCCATTGGCTTACTTCTAATGGTTGGATCAGCGGCACTAACTACTGCTGCACCAAGTTCTGCCATTGGCTGGAACATTGCAAGGCAACATTCTACTGAGTAGGTTTTGTTCTTGCACCAGAGTTTCCAATTTATGATGACGTTTATAATACATTTTCCTTAATGAGAAGGAATAATAACCCGGTTACTGTTTACTTTCGTAATCACACGAAGCTGAAAAAAATGTAGGATTAATTAATTCATCCAAGTTTTTATAGTTCGAGCTTTGAATCTTTGAAAACGCAACTGAATAAATCTCTAACTTTACAGAGAATAGACATCTTTTTGTGATTTGGCTGCTTTTGATTAACCAACTATTAGATTAGCTATTAATCACACTTAATTTTTTTTTAAAAAATCTTGTTAAACTAAGAACCGCAGATACGTACTCTTGTTTTGCCTTTTTAATGATACCATTTTTTAGACAATAAAGAAACTAATAAAACGAGACAAAACTAAAATGTCGATAACTAGAAAAATAAAGAAAATAACTTAAATTAGAACATAACTGGCAGTTTTTTGAAGGTTTTCTATATGGCGGGAGTGTCCATATAAATCTCGATAGACACACGCCCGTGCGTCTATTAAATCGCGTGATTGCGTGCAACCAACAAAAACGCTCAGAACGGTTTAGGAGAAATTTGTACTTTATCAACTTAAGTAGTTTTTTAATGAATACTGCTTATGTGGCAGTGGAGATGTTGCAAAAGAAATGGTCCACGATTTAGCTGTGCGTCTATCGAGTTATGTATGCATGTGGGAAGTTGGAGGAGATCTCGAGAAGCTAGAGAAGCACTCGGCTTCGCCTCGTGCCACTCAAACGCTTCCTTTGTGCTCTCCCAACTTCCCACGTGCATCCATAACTAGATAGACATTGACCATTTCTTAAATACTATCCGTATTTTCTATTTATTATTATATCTATTGTGGACTGATACAATGTTATAAATACGGTGATAATTTGAAGTATCGCATAGATATCATAAATAGTACCTTCTGAGAAAAAGGCCTAGAAAGGAAATGGACCCACATGGACAAAAAGAAAAAAAGTCCCTTACGACATCCGGAAAAGTTCACTGTTGCTCTATTAACTGAGATATGGGGCTAGCAGAGAGCTAGTCGTGGGTAATTTAGTAGTAAGAAATAGCAAATGAACACAAGAAGGTAAGGGCTGACCAGTAAGGCTAAGAAGCTCAACACTAATAAACGGATATAATGCTAAAAAAATATGATAAATATATCTTTATATGTTAAAAAGACTGCTTACTTCCTTTTAAACCACTGCAAACCTTACCTGCCAGCACCAATAACACCAATACGTTCGCGATCAGAAGAAGTATGTCGACAGCCATGTTGTCAACCAACATGGAGATCATACTTGAGAATGCGTCCATACGAAGCTTGTTACTGAGGCAGTTGAGTGGCGCTAACTGCATCACATTCAACTGTAGGATTTCTGCAAATCTGCCGATTTCGGTGAGATATGGTGGCCATTTGATGTACGCAAAAGCCTCGATTGTTCCGGAGGTCACCTGGTAAAACCCAATGACTATCTTCATCCGGCCTAAGAATGTGTCCAAAAGGGTGTGGCCAGTTTTATCCTTTTCTCTTTTTCCGATCCAAACAAATAAAGCAATGACAGCAGCAAGCCCTGACGTGACGCCACATATCTGTCCAATCATCCAATGTGTTGAAGGGCAAGATCGACAGATCAGGAGACTCTTGTAGTATCCAACACTGCAAACAGCACAAAGGGGTCCTTCATATCTGTAAAAGAAACCGCGAAAAAACATTACAGGCTTTTAAAAAATGTTTCATTTTAAGTTAAGCACGCAGTATGGACCTTGAAATTGCGGTGATTTAAATTACACGAAACACGCGACTAAATATTAGTGTTATTTCTGATTTTTTTTCTTTATGAACTTGATATCTTTTAACTTTACCAAACTGAGGTCCCATAGTAATTATTATTACTATACATATTTAATACAAACCATTCAGAGCACGTGATCTAGACCTCCAAGACATGATTCCGGCCGAGGACATGAATGAATCGTTGGGATCGAGCCGTAATACCGCGCCGTGCTAATATTATTATTATTATTATTATTATTATTATTATTATTATTATTTTTATTATTGATGTTATTATTATTATTATTATTATTATTGCTATTATTACTAATATTGATATAGATGTTGTTATTATTACTATACAAGTTTAATACAAACCCATCAGAGCACGTAGAGTCTAGACCCCCGGCCGAGAACATGAATGAATCGTTGGGACCGAGCCGTTGTACCGCGCCGTGCTGTTATTATTATTTATATTATTATTATTATTATTATTATTATTATTATTATTATTATTAATATACATGTTTTAATACAAACCCGTCAGAGCACGAAGAATCTAGACCTCCAAGACATGACCCCCGGCCGAGAACATGAATGAATCGTTGGGACCGAGCCGTTGTACCGCGCCGTGCTGTTATTAT
>JAOBYF010049677.1:0-12566 GCA_025403605.1 Parazoanthus darwini
CTTTACTGCGAAGATCTTTCATTTGCTTAAAATGTATATCCGCAGTACAAATATATGAGTTTCATATATTCATTTCACACATTTAATGTTTTTATGTGTCTTAGCCCGAGATTATTGCTAACTTGTTTAAAAATTCTTAAGGCTATAAAAGTTTAAAAGTTTCTTTGCACCTAACGTTAAAATTTTTTAAACATTTTATCTTAAAGCGAACTTATGTCAAATATTGCTAACTTGTTCTTCACTGAAATCTGGGCAAAAAATGTAGTCTTACATTCGGCTAATAAAACAGGCGCACAAAAACCCCTGAAAATCAGGAAGTCGATTATGCAAAGGCGCGAAGGCAAAACAAGTTTCTGTCCTACCTTTTGGCATTATACCGGCATCTTTGAGGTGCTCTTTCACCATGCGCTCCATCCTCCGTGTCGCCCTCTTTATCCTCCCTTCTGTGCCAATTTCCTCCATATCGCCCTCCTCACCCCCCTCATCCCCCTCTTCCTCCGCGAGCGCTTTCTCATAAGCATTCCGCAGTTGCGTCACACGAATTTTAATTCTGTCACCTGCTACATCAGCCATTGCTACGTCGTCAGATGACGGAGAATCTTCCTTCTCCGAGGAGTCCAAATCGACGTTTTTCCCAGCGTCTGTGTCAGTCTGGATGTGACTGTTCATATCAGTCTCTGACTGACTACCCACCTCCGACTGACTGTCCATCTCCGAGTGAGTGCCCATCTCCGAGTGGCTGTCCATCTCCGAGTGACTGTCCATCTCCGAGTGACTGTCCATATCTGACTGACTGTCCATGTCCTTATCAAATTCACTTCCTTCCTTTAGCTGTTCGCTGTCGATCGAGTCCATCTCCTTTTCTGTTTTACCATCTAGTTTCTTCGAACCTAATTCTGCCGCAGTCGGATTTTTTTCTGATTTGTCTAAGTTCTTAATGATTGCCTTTAGTTTGGTAATTACTTTGTCAATTTTAAATTTACCCTCCAATTTGTCAGACGCAGAATCTTCACCGGTAGTATCAATGTTGTCCCTGGCTTCTTTGACCGACTCAACTTGACTCTCGGAGATTTCTTCGCCTATATTCTTAATATCTCTCATTTCTTGATCAAGTTTCGCACTTCTTTTCAACAGTCTGTCCAAAAGAAGGTTTGCCTTTGCCACCAAAACGAAAAAATCTCTACCAAGCTTGACGTCACCTTTCATAAAATTGTCTAACATTTTACCAACTTTACTGTAAATTTCACCATTTAGCTGCTTCACAGCAGCCATCTCGTTGTCAAGCTCTCTGTTAAAAACAATATAATAGAAATAATTGATAAAGGTGGAAAATTAAAAGGGGCCATAATTGGAAAAATCGAGCGGAATTCTGTCAAAGACTCGTCTTCGAAAATTCCTCCTCCAATGAAAATTATTCCAATTATCCCCCTTCCAAAGAGATATATAATCACTACTGTGTCACCAGAGGTAATCATGAGTAAAAGCTACGAATATCTGACTAAAATGGTCAGCTACAACTTTATATTACGGTAAAGGGTATTGAATATTATTACACGTTTTACTGATCTTGAAAAATACTTTATCTTAACAGTTTAACCCTCGGACAACGAAGCTTTTTTTTGTTAAGAAATTAGCCCGGGGGGAGGTCAATGAAGAATAAAGAAGGGAAAGAAAAAATTATAACAAGTTTTGTCATAAAAATCCCGTTTCAGTTCTGAATCAAACTTAAAAGAATTGCATAAAAGAATTGTATAAATTATATTAAAGAAGTGTTCGTAATTGGACTACAGGTACTGCAAGTTTCTTTTTGATTGCTTCAAAGCTACAGATTTTAGGTAGGAAAAACCTTTGACCGGGAGGTTCATTTGAGCTCCCCCCTTGGACGTTCGAGGGTTAATAACTTAAAATTTAGTATTAAACAACCAAAAATTACAAAGTTTAAACTTCGGCGTCACGGCAATAATCGGAAACGTATCGTAATACTTTTTCAATAAAGTCTCACTCCCTTGAATTTGTGTTGCAAAATGGGAAACTTTCCTTCTTTGTAAACATTCCATATCAGTCCCTAATCGTATATGAAACACGTTAAACGAACCTATTGGTGTCTTCAAATCTTGCCATAGCCTCCTTTATCTTCCCCATAGTTTTCTTGAGCCCCGAATTTCCAACTCCTTTTTGTTTGTCAAAATCTTCAATCTCTTTCACCATTTCTTTCATAGTTGCTACTTCACTGTTTGTTTGCTGTCGAACTGCATCAAACTGATTCCGAAGAGCTGATTGCAGTGCTTTCTCTTTTTTAATCAACATGGCATTGTGAGTGTCCATTTCTCTCATCATACGTCTTACACTCGACAAGACGCGTTTTTCTGTACCTCCTTTCTCAAGTTTTCCATTTTCCTCCATGCCGCTCACCATTTCTGATAACTTACCGAGCTTATCATCAACAGCAGTTTTCGGGCCCACAACATGTTTATCGAAAGCTTTGATAACTTTGTGATGCAGTTCTTCGAGTTTCTTGTCGTCAATGTCTCCGAGTGGATTCTCCCCTTTATCGAGGTCAATTTTTGTGCCAAGTTTCTCTTTAAATGTTTTCTCCATTTCTGATGAAGTTAAAATTGGTTCAAAGAGGGATCAGTAAGACATTCTAGTATCAAATATGGACATAGATCTCTGCTTTATATCGGATACTTATTTTACAAAGGCAACGACATTACAAAGCATAACAAAAACTAAGACAGTAACAGCTAAAAACCATAAACAGCACTTGGACCGTGAACTTACCATCCGGGTCTACTCCCAACTCACGGAGCTGTTCCCGTACCACATCCTTCAACTGCAGTCGCGCCTTTAGAAATGACTCCTTCCATGGTTCCTCAAGCGTTTTCTCTCCGACTTTATTCCCAACAGGTTGCTCGCTTCCATCGGAAGCTGGGCTCTCATTCTTGTCCACTTCCGGTTTGCTTGCCTTATTTGGAGCTGACTGATCTTTAGTGCTTGACTCTAGTGCCGAGTCCTTCCCCTGCTTATGATCGGTCGTCTGCTGATCAGAATCCTCGGAACTTTCTTCCGTTTCTTTACTAGAAACCCAACAACAAATACATAATCAATATCAACTAAGTTAGTCTTTGCAGTTTCTATGAAGAATGGTCGCACATAATATTTTTAGATTAAACAGTTTTTTGGTGATCTGGACTCTTGTATTCAAAGACTGATTAAATAACCTTAACATAAAATCCCGGGCCGCAATGTGTTATATTTCTGTATAGACCGAACTTTGCTCTGTTCTGTTTTACTTTATCGTGCTGTTGTTTGCACGAACAGCTGTCGATGTCCTGCCTTGCCCCGCGTTACTCTGTTCTGTTCTATTTTTTGTTTTATCATTTGTTCTTCTATGTTCTGTTCCACCTGGCCGCTTTCTCTCGTATGCATTACCACGTTCCGAAAATCTTTACTTTATTATAAACTAAACTAAACTAAACTTTAATTAATGTCGTTGCGCTTGGAGTGGTTGCCCGTTCTCCCAAGCCAGTTGCGACGGCACAGGTAATGGCGTGAAAGTCGATTTCGTGGAGGGAGGAAAACCGGAGAACCTGAGAAAAACTCTGCTGTGCTTTTCTGTTTAAATATGTTGTGTTTTATGAATACACTATCTCCGTGGCCATTGAGTGCTGATAAATTGTCCAGAAAGTGAACTTTTGCCCGAGACGAAGTCAGGAGCACGTGAGATACTTTAAGGACAATTTGGAAGCCGACGGACTGCATAACAAAAGACTACGGAAGTAGTTTATGCGATTCGACAATAATTTTTCACCATAAACGAACAAACAGCAAAGATAGTGGAGGCCAGTGTCTAAAAATAGTGTTCATTCCCGCACCCTCCTCTGGCCTACCTGCCCCACAGATCAAATAACTCGCCTAACTGGGGAGGAAAGCTCTCTCAGTTTGCACTCCAAGACGTAATAATGTTCATTCCTGCACCCTTCTCAGGCCCGCCCTGTCCTACAGATCAAATAACTCGCCTAACTTGGGAAGGAAAGCTCTCCCAGTTTGCACTCCAAGACGTAATAGTGTTCATTCCTGCACCCTCCTCTGGCCTGCCCTGCCCTACTGATCAAATAACTCGCCTAACAGGGGAAAGAAAGCTCTCTCAGTTTGCACTCCAAGACGTAATTGTGTCCATTCCTGCACCCTCCTCAGGCCCGCCCTGCCCTACTGATCAAATAACTCACCTGGTAGGGGGTGGAAAGCTCTCCCGGTCTCTACTCTGAGACCTAATAGTGATTGTTCCCCCACCCTCCTCAGGCCCGCCCTGCCCTACTGATCAAATAACTCACCCAGCTGGGGGAGGGAAGCTCTCCCGGTCTCTACTTTGAGACCTAATAGTGATCGTTCCCGTCCCTTTATCGGGTCCATCACGCTTTCTGTCCTTCATGATGTCCATGCGCGACACACCAATCTTATCCTTGTGCAAGTTACCGTGGATCCATGTCTCGTCTTCAGCTTCGACGGCTTCCTCCCAAGGCCACAACAGACTTTTGAGTTTCTTATTCTGTTTCTTGTCTGAGCCACTCATCTCAGAGTCCAACTTGATCGTAGCCTTCGTGTGTTTGGCCTTTGCCTTGGCACTTCTTTTTGCTTCGTTAACTTTCTTTTTTACTTCTACAAGATAATGAACAGGGTCCAACACTTATAAGGAATCCTCTTTACTCATTTTGCATACAAAGATTTGCCCGTTTTTAGCAGAGCAATACGCCGCAACAACAAAAAATTAATAAGCGCTGTAAAGTACAAGTTTAATAAACTTCTCTCAATGTCTTAATGTTGTAACTACTTCACACAAAACTCAGCAAAATTATTTAAACTGATACCTTTTTCCTAAAAAAAAAAAAATAAAACATTCCGCAATCTATTAAGTGAAAAAACAGGACGAAATACAGACCTAAAATAGGTATCTAATACACTGTACACCGTTTTACCAATGCAAATTTTTGCTAGATCCATTGCCTTGTGAGGGCAAAAAGTTATTACTTGGTCAAGTTTGGGCTCATTAATTCAACACAAACACCACTTTTAGTCCCCACAAGAAAATGGATCTAGTAAAACCTTGCATCAGTAAAACGGCGTACTACAGGTATAATTGCAACCCAACCACAAACTAAACTCTCTGCTTTCCCCAAAAAATCTATCGTATTCAACCTGCACGAACATACTCTTCTGTCTTACTAAACAGTCTTGCTAAACATTTCTTGAACAGCTTTTTTTCCCAGCCGCTACATGTGATTCTGATCACAAGTTGCTTGTAGATAGTTTTACCATAATGATTTCTAGTATTTATAAAACAATTTCATTGAGAAAAAAGTAATGTGAATTCATTTAAAACTGGTTTTAAATTAGACAGTTATAAACATAGTGTTTAGTAAACAATTCTTGTTTTCCGATAATAGTGATAGACATTTGACAAATAATTGAGTGCACATCCAATACCTTCATCTTCTAAATACTTGTTATAATGCTCCTCTGGAAGAGCTGGAGCACACTTGATCTGTTTGGGTTTGTGGGATGGCGGCGGTTCAAACAAAGGATGACTACATAGCTTGGCAGTGTGGACTGTGACGATGTATGAACAAGATGCTGGCTCATCAACTCGGGACATATAGTCGACTTCTCCTTTTTCACAGAAAAACTAGAAAATTGATAAGAGCATAATGTGCATGTTATTGAGCTAAGCGTTGCTCGTTAAAACAGAAGTTTAAGGAGACACCCACATAGCACTCAAAATGAGATGAGAAACCTTTGTCTCAATGTCACCATTACTAGATGTTAAAGTACACAGCAACACATTCAACCATTCTTTCCACAAACAAATTGGAAAAAAAATATTCAAGTACCGTAGCATACAAATACATATGTTTTTTTTACAGCCGTATCGGCCTAAAGAAAAACACTGACTGGATTTAATTAGGATAGGTTTCACAAGCTGCAGGATATGGAAATTATGTAATAGAATGGGACAGGAAAAAGTATGACACTCGATGTACTTTAGGTTATATAATTGTGAGATTAACTGTAGGTAACAGACAGTGAAAGCTTTTGCCTAATGACTTTTGATTCCCTTCTACTTATAATCTATATGGGATAGGATCCATGAGATATTCAATTAAGATGGGTGTGGCATTGGCTTAAGTAAGACACAGGATTGGATGGGATGGGGTGGAATTTTTAAGGACAGGGCAGGGTCATAGTAAAAGGATAACTTATAAAGGATGAGATGAATTTGTAGGATAGAATAGGATATGGCATAGGATTGAATGGAATGGGACAAGGTAGGCTAGGGTGGGATATATGTGGCTATATATGGGATGAGATGGGATGGGATAGGGTAGACTTTACCAGTTGAGAGTAGGGTAGGTTTAAGATTATACCATCTAGACTTTTATGTATAGCTAGGGCAAGATAAGACAGGATAGGACATAGATCTTGGATATTATTGCTGGAAATTTTTTTACAAGGTGGAGTGCTGGAACTGATACTGTATTTTCAAGGTTAAATTAGTTAGTTTGAACAGTGTACTGTCAAGGAGCTAATCAATAAGGTGTTAATCAACTTGTGATCTCAATTTCTGTTACTCACCTTTACCACAGTTTCCCTCGGCTTGCCAGTGACTTCGCATACACTTCCGTTCACATATTTCTGGCTGTGATATCTCTTGGCACTGGCCTTTTTTCGCTGACTGGCTGTTTCCTGTAAAGGTGTTAAATACATAACACAATTACAAAGAAACTAGACAGTGAATAAACTATCTGACAAGACTAACATTTAATGTATTATAATATCAGTCTGCTTTTATTTTTAATTAATTATAATCACTATTTATTATTGTATGGCAAAGCCACTTTGTGTGTTCTGACCGGTTCTTGAGCAATCTGGATCCCTCCTACTGCCCACAGACATAACAGATTAATGGTTACAACATATGCATGTGCATAATAATTAATATATAACCAGATGTGCGAAGTACTGAACAGTTATTTTGCCATAGAATACACACCTCAATTTTCTCCTGGCTCCAATCTGTCTGTGACTCGTAAACACCAAGTGAACTTTTCTCTCCAACGACTTGACCCCCTAGTGGGAAGTAATATAGACATTTATGTTAAATAACTATTTTAAAACAACACCTTTTGATGATATGGTGAGTGACAACTGCATGCCGTTGTTTGAATTTTTACTTATAAGTGTTTAGTTCCTGGTTAGTACACACAATTTTATGGACAAAGGAGTTTGTTGAAGCATAACTAGTTGGTTCTAATAACTATGTCATATTGTCTATCAAATGCTTGTATTCCAACATGTCAGTCTTTCGATATTTGGCATCTACTTTGGAAACATTTTTTCATAACTTAGTTAATTTATTTCTCACCTTCTTCATGATATTGTAGTAAGTGTTTACCAAAGCAGAATTCATAAGTCCACCAACCTTTGTTCTATAAGGTGTTTGGATAAAACTAATCAGTTAATTAATTAATTAATTAATCTATTTAAAAGATATATTTTCTGTAATTCTTAATTTTTTTTATACTACCAGCATTTAGATGTAAAGTGATCAAACTCCTGTGTTACTTATATTTATTTGGTAGTTACACATCTGTTCAGTAGTTCAATTATCAATAACAGTTATCTGAATTACTAAAAATTGCATAATATCATAACAACAATAGGCAAACATTATTTCAATCATTAAAAGGTTTACAGGGGAAAAGAAAGGGGAGGGGACAGGGCATTGGTTCCCCTGAAGTCATTACTTATCATTAAATTAATAAGCAAAATACAGTAAGATGCAAATAAAATTTGTGTTAAAAAAACAACATTTTTTGCAAAAACCCTTCTACAATATCTGCACAAGGAACCATCTGGTCTGACACCATTAAGCAAGAAATATGATACAAAAAGAAAAACTTGGGGTTTTGCAGAAACATGAATATCTCAAACAAATTGCCCTTATTATATTTCAATTAGCTTTTTAACTTTCTGCTGAAGTTCCCGCCACTGGGCAGGCACTCTTTATTGTAATCAAGTATTAAAATTGAATGGATGATTTGCAAACAAAAGAGAACACAAGATTTCTTAGAATTGTTCAGCAGCTGTCATTTGAGCCAATGCCATCTCTGCTGCTAAAGGTCACTACCGTACTGATCCACCTGTACTCTTCTATGGGGCAAACCAGTACATGTAACTGTGTTCAAAGAACATTTTATCTAAAATTGAAATAATATTATTGCTACTTACAGTAAGTTATTCATTTTTCAAAAATCTTTAAAATTAGTCTAAGATTACAATTTATCCAAAAGAAAGATCAAGTGCAGACTTACATGATAAAGACACTTAGATCTTTTCATAGGTTCTAAAAGTGCTGCTACTTCTTCTGTGGTGAAGGTTTTTCTTTCCTCTTCTTGTCGATCGTGAGGGACAATAACAGGCAGCTCACACTGATATTGTTGGCCATACTTAGATGATATCAACACTGTGTCAGCTACATCAGGACTCTGAAAGATTGATTTTTTAACAATAACTTGTGTTAAAGTAATACCAAAACTACAACACACTATCTGTTGAATATACAGGTATAACAGTCAATGTATGCACTGCTTTTGAGCCCTTTTCAAACCTTGCTTGTTTATCAACATTTATCTTCTCCTTAATATATGCACACTATCCAGAATTGGTTGTTTGATTATGAGAATAACGGAACTGGTTATACACAGCAAACTATCTAACCTCAAAAACCTTTAACCCTGGAGGTTTATGAAACAAACTGGAAAAAAACCAAGAGGTTGGGACCAGCTTCAAAACTGGAGATTTACATAAAAACTCCAAATGAACAAAGTTCAATGGCTAATGATGCTAATAACTTTCAAAACCAAAATTCCCAGTTCCTTTGGAGCAATGAAGATGAATATGGTTGGCTATACAAACCACAAATTATTGATTTAAAGCAACTTTGGTTAATAACTTAAGAGAGTTTTAAGAGGATCTGCACTCACCACAAAGTTTAGCTGTCAAATTGTGATATTTTTAAAAACAAAAGTAATGCAGTACTTAATTCAAGGTCACACATAAAATGTAATGGATAACCATCTACTCCCACATTAGATCAAAACTCAAAATTTTTATTATTTTTTCTTTATAATTAGTTAATAAAACACAAACCTTAAAAACTTGAAACAAAATAAGAATGACACTTTGCTATGTGCAGAGAAAAATGTGAAATTCTCAGCATTTATTGCTTACAAGTTTTAAAATGTTTGACTGTTTAGCTGAATAGTAATATTTAATGCTAAAATCTGCTTTTGAATGTAATAATTTACTGTGGATTTGGAATTTGTGCTTTGTTTCATGTTGGTTTAACTTAAAAATTCAGCGCTTTAATTAGTACTATCAACAGTAACTTCTAAAACAGTTACAAAATAGAAGGTGAAAGTAGTGCATTCACATTGGTTGTTCTATGTCAACTACCATTAGGTCGATGAGGGCTTCAAAAAGTACTCTTGGGTGCTTAAATCTCTGTTTCCTTTGTTTTACATTGGTTTTAAAAAAATTATGCAAAAAAAGCTTTCATAATTTTTTGTTTTGGAGGAAAACACTTCTTGAAACTGTGCTTTGGTAGAAACTACTTTCAGAAATTATGTAGGTTTGGGAAGCAATGTTTTAATATGATCTTAATCTGTCAATCAACTCATAGCTTCAATATCCCCTCCCCCTTTATAGGCATACCCTATGCCTGGGTAGTAGAGATCTGACATTGGTAACTATGTGGAGATGGAGAGTTTAAACTTGACTGGGGGGGTGATGAGGAGTTTCAGTATTTTGTCTAAGTTTTGAGTCACATCCGTAGTCAATGTGTCCTGCACAAGCACAATGTAACCTCACTGCTGACTGAACCTTACACATGTACTGATGTAGTTTTAACCTTGTATGTTGAGAAAAAAAGACATTTTGTTATTGTTACTTGTACAATACTGAAAGATTTTTTGTTTATGTGGCCCATCCATATGGCTCGTCTTGTCATGTTGGTAAAAGAAAATCTTATTTGTATAATTACTATACACAAAAAATTACACTTCTCGTGTAGAAAAATGTTGCAAAGAACAATCGTACAAATGCCTTCTAAAAGATGCTTACTGTATGTCTCAGGATTCGAAACTCAGAATTAAATAAATACTAAGCGTAAATAAACGTATTTGTGCGATCGGTCCCATGCGGGCGCCAAAGAAGACAACAAAGTTCAAGACTTCAATTAGGTCTCTTGTCCGAGACAGAAGCGATAAATGGGATAATCATAATGATAATTTATAAGATCATTATATAATTCTCATGTAGCTATATTAAAGTAACAAATATGGTTTCTGCCATAAATGAAATTTCTCATGTCTAATTTCCTCGGATCATAAGAAAATGCACCAACAGAAAATAATTGCACAGGTGCAAGGAAATGCGGGATCAGAACTAGCGACGTAGCTTTTTGTTATTGGCCAATTACAAACAGGCTGAAAACTTACCTCTTTCAATAGAACCGGCTTATTCAAGATTTCTAGTCCATACTTTACACTTTGGAGTTCCTCGATATCAAGTAAAGACGACGTTAGAGAAAAACAAGCTGTACAGATCGTCAAAATAAATAACTTTCTCTCTCTTGGTTTTGTTGTTGCAGCCATCTTTTATGCCAGGCACTTCCTCTTGACCTCGGGCCATAGAGAACTGTGGGAAATCAACTTGGTAACCATCCCCGATTTCTCTTGGGAGCATCCATATTTCCCAAATTACAGACGAGTACGTGACAAACTTGCTCGATCCGGGTCGATCCTCTTGGGAGCATGCATATTTCTTAAATTGCAGACAAGTACGTGGCAAACTGCTTGCATTTTGGAAAGCGCTGAAGACGTTTCTGATTGCTGGAAAAACGAAAGCTACATGTACACCATGTCAATGCGTGTGCCTCCATCGAAGCATCTTCTACTACCGGAAGTTGCTCTCCGCAAACTTGTGTGGACGTGGTTAGACGAAGATACCCCGAGTTTTGATTTTGGAGGCCATGTAGTTGGTGAAGCTATGGAAACTGCCATTTTACTGTGTAAGTCAGAGGGCGTCCTAGCTGGCGTACCATTCCTTGATAAAATATTCGAAGAGCTTTCCTGCAAGGTGGAATGTCTTTTCCCCGAAGGGGTACCCCTTGAACCGATTTGCACAGTGGCGAAAGTGACCGGTCCTGTAAACAAAATCCTGCTGGGTGAGAGAATTGCATTGAACTGCATTACAAGAGCAAGTGGCATTGCAACAGTGGCTCGAAAACTTGCAGACCTCAAGAGCGCTGCAGGATGGCACGGGGAAATTGCAGGTACAAGGAAGACTACACCAGGATTTCGCATGGTGGAGAAATACGCCCTTGTTGTCGGGGAGGTGTCAACGCACAGGTATGATCTCTCATCCATGATCATGCTCAAAGACAACCATATTTGGACTGCTGGTGATATTGGCATGGCAGTAAAAGATGCAAGAAGTGTTGGTGGATTTTCAATAAAAATTGAGGTTGAGTGTCGCAATATTGCTGAAGCAAGTGCTGCAGCAAATGCTGGTGCAGATATTGTAATGTTGGACAACTTTGAACCACAGTTGCTTCACAAGACAGCTGCACTGCTGAAAAGTGAATTTCCTAAATTGATTATTGAGGCTAGTGGAGGTATTCGAGAGCAGAACATAACAGAGTACTTTGGCCCACACATAGATGTCATTTCCTTAGGTTCACTTACCCAAGGTTATGGTGTTGTAGATTTCTCACTTAAAATTCAAAAGGAGGGACATAACCCACACAACCCAGTCGTAAAAGAGTTGATTGCAAATGGTAGATAGATATTCCCCTTTTCAGGAGCCACAAAAGAAAAGCACTTTTTTCAGTAGTTGAATACATTACTGATACTTACGGTAATACAACTTTTATGCAATAAATTTTGACATTAAAAATTGTGTTTTGAGGCATCAGTAAGTGTTTTTTCGAATTCAGGGTGTCAAGTAGCCTATTATTCCTGTTCTCTGAAAAATTCCTGTATTTTCCTGTTTTTCAGCAAATTCTTATTTTTTTTTGTTTTTCAGCTGTTTCTATGGCTTTCACATTTTTCAAAACTCAAAACAGGCAGCCAAAGACTAAAATTAAGATTTTGTTGTTGCATTTTTTCCTGCCAAACGGGGTCATTAGATCAGCTGTACCTCATCACATTTTGCAAACACTGAACTGAGCACACACATTATGTGCCAGTGAGTGTTTTTGATGTTTTCTCATATCATTTCTAATATTTTGTGTACAGTTTGTAGTTGTGAAAAACAACCTTGTGGTAGTCTGTAAATATTGAGTGTGCCACTTGTAACATGTATTTATAATGACTGATAAATTCATATGTACACGCAGTTTATATATGCAGCAGTTCAGAAACAGCAATTCTTGTATCTGTGATATTATTAAACATTATCCTACACAGGCTTTTTTGGTATTCCTGCTTGGCAATGGGGAAGGGGAG
>JAOBYF010049788.1:0-12564 GCA_025403605.1 Parazoanthus darwini
TCTTACGTTAAAGCCCTTCACAAGGGCGGGCTTACAAACGGGGGAGGGGGACTTATATCCGGATGGGCTTATAAGCGAACGAAAAAAAAAACGTTTCGCAATGAGCAACAGCACTGAAACCTTAAAAAAGGAAGCAATTAATCGAATTCAGTTAAATTTCAAAACAAAATAAAAACTGTATCAACACGAACGTAACTGGAACCCAACAAAACGGAAGTTCAGAGCTCATCCCGCCGTCATTTGGCGAAATGTTGAAATAAAGATATGAAGATTGTTAACAATAAAATGGTAATAAAGTTATTGTTCTGTAATCTTTTCCAGTTATTTGTTGAAGTAATAGTGTTCTCTGAGAGTGCTTAATATTAATAAAACAAGAAAAACTGGAGGGAGACTTATATCCGGATGGGCTTATTATCGGATGTAATTGTTTGTTTGCATGTAGGTGGACTTATAACCAGGGGGGCTTATAAGCGGATGGGCTTATAAGCCCCCCTGGTTATAAGCCTTTATCCTGAATTACTACTCCCAGACACTGAAGCTGCTTGTCAAACAACAATGAAAATTTACTTAGTCGTTTAAAATTTGTTTTAACAAGTTTGCATTTTAATATTAAAGGGGTAGTTTCATTGCTCCTTGATTCAAAAGTGCTGAGCACACCAATTAAACTAGTTCCTTTTATCTTACTAAACGTATGATTTATACTGATCTTTGAAAGGTAATTTAATTTTTAAGCTACGCTTATAAATGCAGCATTCTTTCCCAGATCCTTCTGTATAAACATTGCAAAGAAAGTCAATGTATGACACTGACTTGCAGCGTTTGAAGGTGACGGAAAGCAAGCAATTTAAAAATTTAATGTATGCAAGAATGAGCAAACGAGCACCCTTCCATTTTTGAACGTAATTTGAGCAGCTAAATGTTCTGAGCACTTGAAAAGTTTACCTTTCAATACCCCTCTGTGAAGTTGTTACCTGTATTTATACAGACTGTAGTAAACAGATGGTGTCCTTACCGCTTCACCAGGTGATCCTCGCTCTCCTTGTGGACCAGGACTGCCCTAAAACACGAAATGTAAAATCCATGATTATGTTAAGTGTTAGCAAAAGGGAAAGTTCCAAAACAGTTTCAAGTTGCATTTCAAATAGATAAAATAGGTGAACTGATCAGTGAGCATACGTCTGATCCTGGAAGTCCGTCATGTCCCCTCTCTCCTTTCACACCCTGGAATTAGCAACAGAAACATCTTTTATAAAATCATCTACCATTGTTTATCGCTAAGTTAACCAAGCAAGATACTGTATTTTATAGGTTTATGGTGAAGTTCTAGACCACACAATACAATTTCAATTCTGATTTGAGAAATTCAGACGTCTGTAGACAAAACTTTGTTGCTAAACAAGGAGTTAATGTCAAAAACATTGAAGCAGTAACTAAAACGCACATTACAAGTTAATTCCTAGAGTAGAATCTCAACTTCAACAGTTTTAAATACTGGACTATTTGTGTATATTTTATATTAAATTCACCAATTTTTTAAAGCTGCTCTATAGACAAAATAAAGGGGTGGTTGGGGAGAGGTTTTGTCTCTTCAACTCTGTACCCCATTTATGTGGCCACTCCAGCCATGAATTGGTAAATTGGACGAAGGCATATCCATGTAGCCACCTCAAGTATGACACTTAAACGTACCATTTAGGGACTGTTTATGCATGCCTCTACCTTTGCTCTTGTACTCCATGTATCTACGCACACTGTACAGTAGTACTATTATGAACTTCAAATAAAACTGCTGAAAACCTGGGTATTGTTTTGATCGTGAAAACAAGCGAGGCTTCCAGTAAATTTTCTTGAGATTTCACGTGTGACGCATATTCAAATATTCAATTTTTGTAGCAGTGACTTGACTGCTTCCCGCTATGCAAAAGAACGTTAACAAAAAAATGTTTTTCCTGGACACGACGTTTATTGCCTGCAACCACAAACTACAGTCAAATAAACCATAGTTATACTCACTCTAGGGCCATCTGATCCTTGGGGTCCCGGAGGGCCAGGGGGGCCTTCAGTTCCCTATAAGGCAAATTACATTATGTCGTTGTAATATGTTAAAACTATACTTGTACGTCCTAGCCCCAACAACAAAGTTAATGCTGATTTCAATGAGAGGTGTGAATATATGTAAATATTGTGGCTTAAAGTTCAGTTCTGAAGGACAGTATACCTGGGATCTACAGTAAACTGCTTGTGAATGTCTACTGGTCCTCGATTATGCTGGTTGTTTCAGTCTCAAGAATTCATGTTATGTTATGCAATGCATTGCAACTATCGTTTTCACTTCATTAGTCTGGTTAACTTTAGGTGAAAGCCAGTCACATTTCAAAATAGTCAAAAGTCCAACCGATGGACAAAGCCATCTTAGCTACCCCCCTGCCCTTACACATAAACCAACTCCTTCCGAAGTACTTTTTTCAAACTGAAGCAAATACCTAAAACAAAATGGCTTAAGTCATGTAAAGTCGCTAAGTCCTACCCTTAACATTTTGTGGAGTGATGGCAAAAACCACCTTCACCCCCAACCCACATCTACTAAAATGCTGTTACGGTTGCCAATGCCATGGAATAAATTGAATACATTGCACTGTTAAACATACCAATTTCAGACAACCAAATATTGTAAGAGAAAAATCTGTATTTGTTTGAACTATTGGGTTGGAAAAAGGGGTACTACCAAAGTTCAAAATATTTTACATCTTAAACGGACAGAGTGAAAATGTTCATGCCACATGTTTTGGAGGAAAAAAACCCAAAACTTGCACATTATGTAGTTGCTTACAGAAACAATCGTTAAGACAAAGAAAAATGGTTGGGTTTAAAACATTCGTTTCATCTTGTACAAGGTTTGAAAGTGTTGTCTAGTTTTGTACAGGCGACAGAGACCATAGAGATCAGAATGAACAACCCTCTTTTTCCAGCCTGTTAGTCAAAACTAAATGACAATCAGACCCTAATATTTAGGAACTTGTCTAAAAGTTTTCAAAAATCACATTTAATATTTAAACTTAGAAGATTCACTCTTCAATGACATTTCCGAACTTGAACATGGCTGCTGTTTACAAAATTTAGGCAATCAACTTTCAACTGGTTCGGTTATAATTTGATGGATACTCACAGCAAGACCAGGATTGCCAGGTTGTCCTGGTGGGCCTCGTTCACCCACTTGTCCCTGAAAAACAGCATTCACTTAACAAGTGACAACAAGAACCTAACAGATTTCTGGAAAGTTTCAACTGACACTTCAAAATTCATAAAACCTTGGTCCTAAAAATGTCTTTGATATAGTCTCCAGCAAAACTTTTTACAGTACATTTTACAGGAGAAAGGAAAGGAAGGATTAGACAACACGGTATGTACATGTACTGAACACGTGACAAGGTGTGTTCCGTGATTCTACGTACAAGTACTGTACACGTGACAAGGTGTGTTCCGTGATATTACGTACAAGTACTGTACATGTGACAAGGTGTGTGCCGTGATTCTATGTACAAGTACTGTACATGTGACAAGGCGTGTGCCAAGAATGTTAGCACAAGTACCGTACATGTGACAGGATGTGTGCTGTGACTTTATGTACAAGTATTGCACATGTGCCAAGGTGTGTTCCGTGATACTATGTACAGTCACTGTACATGTGTCAAGGTGTGTTTCGTGATGTTATGTACAAGTACTGTACATGTGTCAAGGTGTGTGTCGTGACATTATGTACAAGTACTGTACATGTGTCAAGGTATGTGCGTGATATTATGTACAAGTACTGTAAATGTGACAAGATGTGTGCCGTGATACTATGTACAGTCACTGTACATGTGTCAAGGTGTGTGCCGTGATACTATGTACAAGTACTGTACATGTGACAAGGTGTGTGCCGTGATACTATGTACAAGTACTGTACATGTGTCAAGGTGTGTGCCGTGATACTATGTACAAGTTCTGGACATGTGACAAGGTGTGTGCCATGATACTATGTACAAGTACTGTACATGTGTCAAGGTGTGTGCCGTGATACTATGTAGAAGTACTGTACATGTGTCAAGGTGTGTGCCAAGATATTATGTACAAGTACTGTACATGCGTCAAGGTGTGTGCCGTGACAGTATGTACAAGTACTGTACATGTGTCTAGGTGTGTGCCAATATGTTAGTACAAGTACCGTACATGTGACAGGATGTGTGCTTTATGTACAAGTATTGCACATGTGATAAGATTTGTACCTTGAACAAATACACAGATACTGTACATGTGACAAGATGAATGCCGTGATAGTACGTACAAGTACTGTACATGTGACAAGGTGTGTGCAGTGATAATATGTAAAAGTACAGTGCATGTGGCAGAAAGTACTTACATATTCTCCATTTGCACCTGGATCACCAAGGGGTCCATAATCACCACGTGCACCCTATAACAAACAATGAAGGTTTTACAAAGTTAACTATTTACATCATGGTTGATTAATACTACAAGTTTACATGTAGCAAACTCCTCAAATATCTTCAGTTAACTTAAACGTAGAAGTCTTTGGAAATAGAAACATTAACCAGCTGGTTCTAGAAGCTGAGGAAATTCTAAAACACAGTTTTTCCTTTTTTGTAGTATACTATGTATGGTCAATATAAGCAGAAGCGCCAATAGTTAAACTATGCATGCGAGCAGATACGACATAGAAAACGTACAGTGACTAAAACTGTTTAACTCACGGCCGCAAGTGTGAGATATGAGTCTTACATTTGATCTAACTAAGTATTTTTTCAGGTGGTCATGAGTACACTTCCTAAAACATCACAAATGTTTTGTTGGCTTATGCGTATGTTTTCATTTATGAACATTTCTTTTCAGAACACCACTTTAAACGCTGGTCTTTAACACTCTTGGAGGGGCCCAGTGGGCTAAACTATGTTAAGCATTGTCATAGTACTTAACAAAACATTTTCAGCCAAAGTTATAACTTCATCCAAACAAAGAGTTGTTACATTCTCCTTTAGAACCTGTCTCATTTTAATTAAGTTGGAAGAAATAATATGTATATCTTGTAGAGATTGCTATGTGTGGTCATCTCCTTCATTTGCATACAAAATTAACTAATTATAATAAGTAATTGTTTTGTGTTGATAATTTTTGTGCGAAGACGATTGATGTTAAAAAATTAGGGAAGGGCACATAAGTTTGAAGGGCAGTTACATTTGCTTGTTCAGGTACCTTTAGGAGAAAATGGTCAAGTTTGTGAGAACAAAGATCGAGTACAATCCAACCAGCAGAAAGCAACTTACTGATGATCCTCTTAGACCTTGTGCTCCTTCCTCTCCATCCTTTCCTGGTGCTCCCTGCAAACCAATTAGAAAAACAAATGTTAGGCTTAAAACTTGCGTTATTCTGATTAAAACAAAATATTAAGCTGGGTACAGTGTTACACACATGTATGGGTAATCCTTTGAAATGAAGTGAAACTAACTGTTAAAATTAAGTGAAATTAAATGGCATAGTTCACTGTCTGTCATACCTGCTCTCCTTTCTGTCCATTCATACCAGGCAATCCTTGGTCACCAGGGGGTCCCTGTAAAATGCCAAAAAGAAACATTATCTTGTGACGATGTACACAAAGACTCAATTCCACTAAGGTTTCTCTGATCTTTAAATTGTACTTTAATTATGTTGAACTATTTTATTCACTTATTAGTGATTTAAGTATTTTAACTAGTTACAAAACTGCAGCTGTTAAGAAAATCAAGTACTTCAAACTTGTATTAAAGTTTTCTTCTTTGACGTGGTAAGACTTTTCTAAGTGAATATTTAAAGTGTTAGAATCCAAACTCACATCTTGACCTGGAGCCCCATTTTCTCCGTCCTTGCCTGGAAGACCCTGAAAAAAGCAAGAAAATTAAACAAAGATAAGAACTTAAGCATGTATGAATGTATACTGTTTTACTAATATGAATGCATGTTTGTATGTATGTATACCTCTCGTTAGCAGAGTGCAAGATCCGTGCAGCAAGCTATGGACTGAGTTTTTTCCTTCCTTTTACGGTCCAAGCGTGAAGCGTGCGGGCCATGAAAACAAGGAAGGAAAAATGAGGATCCATAACTTACCATGTGGACCGAGCAAACGAAGCTAATAAGATGTTTATTATATGGCTTTGTTGATTATTCAAAGCAAGTGAGGCTGTAAATGACAGCCGCCCCAGAACTAGAGGTCCATTGGGTAGAGAGAGCGCCAAAAATAGCTTCATCAGACCAACATTTCTGGCCGCGATTGTAGTTTTTTAGTAAAACAGTCATTGAGGTAGTTATTACCAGATTGTGGTCTTTTTACTAGGAGACTTCTTACAAGCAACTTTTGCTGGTGTTTTGTTGAGACATGATTTCCTTTCATAATGCCATGAAACAGACTTTTTAACAGTGAGGATTTTTTTTGAATTACTATAACTTACAAAAAACAATGCACAAATTAATCTGAAACAAAGCCTCAAACAAAGCATTTAAAAATGCAAGGCGCATAACTGGTACATTGTACTGTTCACAAAATAAATTAATAAAGAGGTCATTACATTGAGCAATTAACATTTACAAACAAAATTTGTTTTGAAAAAGCTGTTCTCTATTCTGAGAAAAATTGCCAGTAAGAATTTATCCACTAGCAATTTGTAACTACAAAAAATAGTTTAATTTCTCAGCTTGTTTCTTACATACCTTCTCTCCATCCTTTCCTGTTGGACCTGCCAGTCCTGGATTTCCTGGAGGACCCTGAATGTGATCACAAATGTTAGCAGGCAAAACCCATGTACTGTACATCTAAGTATTTTGTGAAAAGGTCTGGGCATTTTGATTACAGTAAGTATTTATGTGTAAGCTGTACTAAACTAATTAAAAGTATGTAAATATTTTTTATTGACTGAAACTTAATTGTTTTCTGGTAAGGTATATGCTGCAAACTTTTGCTAAAACATGTGCAGTGTTAAATCTGCAGCTAAAATCATCTAAGTGAAATGTTTTCCTGAGGGGAACAGTATACAGCCGACATGCAATTCTTTGACACGTATAATACTGAAACCAAAAATTTGATTCACAGATAACAACAAGGTCATTTTGGCTTCAGTTTTCAATTATTGTGGCTTTTGTATATGTACATGTACAAATACATACCTCAATTCTTGGATACATGTACATGTATCCAAGAATTGAGGTTATTGAAGTAATTTGAGTGAATACCTCTCAAGCAAAGAAAAGAACAGAAAAATTATCAAGAAATTAATTGCTATATTGAATCAACTGATAGTCTTTCTCACCATTGGGCCCTGATTTCCGTTTTCCCCAGGAATTCCATCTTGTCCCTAGAACAAATGAATGAAATCACAAAAGGTTAAGATCTTCCTAAATTCAATGGACTTCATCAACTTAGCTTGACGGTTTCATATATATGCAACAGATGCATGTACTTGTCGCACATGTTCTGAACTCTTATAATTTTATGTAGTGTTGGTGAAATCAAGTTGAAGTCGTATGTAGTTTTCTCTGATTTTTGAAAGATTTTTGATGGCCATTCAATAACTCACAAGACGCTAAATAATGTTCAAGATTAACGTGCAAATGTACAGTAAGTTGTACAATTTGATTATATACATGTCATAACTATGTCTGATAGAATCATGCTATTAGAAACCCATTTTCTATGCTGCCTAGCTATGCAAAGTTGGGAAAGATCTCTAGAACACTTGGATAAAACAGTTGTAAAGCAGTCTACTGCAAAAACTTCCCATGACCAGCTCCCATCTGGCCTTGTAGCTCAGTTGGTAGAGCAATGGTGATCTGTTTCGTGGATCATGGGTTCAAACCCCCCTGGGGTCAGAATTTTTTTTCTCTTTCTCCATGTGGGCTCATTTCCTTTCTTGGACTTATGCTCAGAAGGTATTACATGTATACTTGAGATATTTGATGAACGCTCTATCTTATCACACTATTTTGTATCATTATATTGTAAAATCTGATTGTCATTACATTTTGTAGGCGAGTCAAGTGTGTCGGTGGTGTATTGATGAAGTATAAGCTGATCTCATGATAGTGGGATAAACACAAGCAACAGATGATAGTGTTCTGCTGCAGGGTGCAGGTCTTGGCACTTATCCCTGACCCATACAGCATGTATAGCAATACTTGTACCTACCCTGTCTCCCTTTTGTCCATCAGCTCCTGCTTCACCAGTCGCACCATCAGCACCCTAAAGACACAAACAGCAGCTATCTTGAATCTTGAAATGTCTTCAGGATTGTTACATGCAAGGCTGAATTAAATTAGGGGCAGACTAAGCTACCAGTAACAAGATCTTTCTTGAGGTACATAGAGAAAAGTAGATATTTAGCAAAAGTGGAGATGTTTAGAAAAACATTTTAAAGATGTTTGGAGCTAAAATTAGAATCTAAGCTACAATGCAGCTTTGAAACTATTTCAATAAACAAGTTTATGATAATTAGCGTTGTTAGTTAAAAATTTATATGGTTTCCACCTTTAATTACATTCCTAATGAGTCTGAGCTCATTCCTCAACTGCTGACAATACATTGTACACCAACATCAAAAAGAGGTTATCATATTTCTGTTCAGGAACAGTAAACGGAGACCTTAAAATCCCAGTCATTTAAGAAGAAAAAGTCTGAATTTGAACGTTAAACTTTTAAAGATATTTACCAGACAATGTCTCAAGTTAAAATATTTGCTACTTTTTTGGAGAACTTTCCCAAATACACGACTGTACATTGGGGAACATTTGCAGGTAAGCCGATTTACGAGTGGTTTGTTACCAGCACAATGTTCAATATCAAAAACAAAATTAATTTATTTCAATCACCTCAAATTTGACACTTAACATATTTAATATTTGTCAACAAGAATTTCAACAATTTCTGGTCTTTCTAAACTTTTTTATAGCACCGTTATATGGAGAAACTATAAATGGAACATGTCAGTGACGAATGCAAGAAACACAGTCAGGTTACTGTACCTCAGCTCCTGGTTGTCCACTTAGACCAGCGGGACCTCTGTGTCCTGTAGCACCCTGTGAAATAAAAATCAGCCAAGTATAAAATGGATGAAGGATGTCTGTGGGCATCCTAAACAAGTTCAGCACATTTTTGTACACAAAACAATCATTTAATAACTAATTAAAGCTTAATCCTTCATTTTGTTGGTAATAAAAATTTGGAGGATTGGAGTGAAATTTGAAAAAGGGAAAAAAATTCATAATGCCATAATTGTTCCTAAGTGAGCAAGTGACAGCGTCACTACCCAGACAATTTACAGGCTAGCATTCATTCACAAAATATTAACTCCAAAACATAATTTAAAACCAACTTACATAACGTAAAATCCAAAAAATGGAAAAATTCCTTTGAGTCAACACTTTCCCCAAACATCTTTTTTCCTCTTGATTATTTCCAAAAATGATCAATTCATCTGTGAATCTCTATCAACTACTGTACTAGGCTCCTACAAATCCAAATTTTGAATGTTTGAGTTAAAACTGATAACTTAGCAAAATAATTGGGACATATTTATGAGGGAATTTCATCAAAAGGTTAAACTTCCTCTCAGCTAGGGAATATTAAAATAATATGTACTTAATAAGAGTTGCCATTGGGAGGGCCATAAGGGATAATAAATTATTTGGCTTGAAAACAAGATGTATGAAGCAAACCATTTCTCAGGTGTTCTATCATGCAATCTTTGTGTGTAAGGGTTCAGAAATTTCTAAATTATTCGTAAAGTGCACAAAACATTTGGAACAAGGTTTTTTTAAAAGAACATGTAGAACCTTTAGTTTATGAAAACCTTCTGAAAAATATTTGGAAAACTTCAGAAAGTACTCAAAACGTTTTGCAGCATGTTTGATGGATCATTCAAAAATGTTCAGAAAATCTTTGGAAATTTTCAGAAAATACTCAAAATGTCTGGCAACAAATCTTAACAATAATGCAAAACTTTTGGAAAATCTTTGGAGAAGATTGGCAGAATCTTTGGAAGTGTTCAAAATGTTTTTGTTTGTGATCAGGGCTAAAAACCGTTTGGTACACTTCCAGCAGTATTTGGACAAGATGTAAAACATAGAGAAGAGTAGCAGGGTCTATGGCTTTGTATAGCCCACTAACAAAAACACAGACTTCCTCGATCACAAAATTATTTGGGAAACCAAATTAAAAGCTAATGTTCCCACCACAAACTGTAAACTGTCTTTTGCCAGATTCAGTGCAGGATCAGGAATTATTGGTTCTCAAATAACTACCAGTAACACAACATCCCTACCCTAAGCCCTGGTGAGCCGGCTGGTCCAGGTAAACCTGGCTTGCCCCGTCTCCCGGGTCTTCCTTCAGGACCAGGTGCTCCTTGCTTTCCAACGGGGCCTTGTGCGCCCTGTGTTACAAAAACATAACTTACAGTAAGTTGCCAATAAAAAGTACCTCACCGTGAGTGTGTAATTCTCTCATGATAAGTCAAGTTCTTAAACCCTATAGAGCCAGCAATATAGATAGATGGATAGTTTCAATTACCTTTCATTGTGACAAATACACAAGTTGTCCTTTTTAAAAATACAAACACAACTGTAGGCTTCCTCTCAAAACATTATTAAAAATTAATTATAATTAGTTTTACAAAAATAATATACTTTAATAGAACAACAAATAGGAAACTTAAACAAACTTCAAGCTGAGTGGCTGCAGCTAATTCTTGAAAATGGGGCAGTTTACTTGATACACGTAGGAATCTTACCCTGTCTCCTTGACTACCCTGCTGTCCATCCTTTCCTCGCCTACCAACCTCTCCCTAAACATGACAACATGCCATTGTTTTAGGTACATTAAGCATGACTTCAGTTCAATAACAAAAACAATTATCGTGTAGTTAGGATTTGACTGGCAATAAAGTGCCTGCAAACTGAAGTTTACATCTAATTTAATCCATAAGATTATCTACATGTATAGATTGAGTAATTACAAATCCAAGTTCAACATCTAATACCTTTAAAAATTAGATCAAGCATAATTAATTGCTTAAATCAAAAACCTTGATTTGAATATTACAGCTTGCTGTCTCATTAAAAAATGCAACAAGATAGGAACTGTTTTGAAATCACCCTGTACAAGCATAACAAAAGGAAATTGTCTGGCATTCCTAAAGATGTACATGTAAACATAAACTACTGTAAATATGACCAAAAGTTTAAAGGTGGTTCTCTCTTGCTCAAAGAGTACAGGTAACTAGACTGAGTTGAAACACTGTACTTCATCATATGACACACAAATATCTTCCCAGCACAATGCTGGTAAGCTTCAACTTAAATACTGAGCTTTGTTGTTAACAACAGCTGAAGTACAGGTACTAAATAATTCTAATCCTTCAATTCATCCAATTCGAAATCAGTTTAACTGAACATTATGTAAGACATTACTTTAAAGATCAATCACATTCAAAAACTGCCAAAACGTACATTATAACAAGCACCACCATGGATGTTGTTTACCTGTACCTTTAACTACAATTATTTGAGTGAAAATGTTTCATCTCACCTTATAGAATCGTGAGGCTAAAAAACTCAATTTAGCCATGATATTAAGAAACATTTTAAAGGTAAAAACAAACTGTCTTACCCTTTTCCCTGGTTTTCCCGGATTGCCATTTGCACCTGGATCTCCCTATAATGAATTATTTTAATTAGTTTTAAAAAATTTGAAAAAAAAACTTTCACAAAAACCTGGTGGATAGTCTCACAATGAGTGAAGCAAGTACATTAATTGTGAAATTTAAAAACTTTTAAAATATCTTTTGGTTCAATTAAAACCTTCCACATCACATTAGATATTAGGTTGAGATGTTTTTTAAACTTTCTGAAGATACTCAAAAAAAATTGAAAAAATTGAAAAACTACCGAATCCATGAACACTTACAAAGTAGAATGACTTTTGAAAGACGCAATGGGAACAGTTCACAATGTAACATTTATTGTGTCTATAGTTAAGTAGTCTGATGCTAACATAAACAGGGTTCATACTCTATTGACCTTGTGAAATTCCATGTACCGTACATCAACTTTCGTTATGATTGACACCACATTAACACAGACAGCTGAAACCATTCCAAGAGCATTCCAAGAGCATTAACTGTAAACCTACCTGGGGACCAGGGGCTCCAGGGCGTCCTTGGGGACCTGGAGGTCCCACTGGGCCCTAAAATGCAAAGATCGAGCATTAACCATTATGCATTCACTAGATCCTATTTACAGCATATTGCTTACTCCAGGGGATGAAAATATGGGCTGTACCTTCTAATCATTATTATTAAGTACATGTATGTACCCGTAAAAAGTTTGAAATCAATTTTGTCTATTTAAAGGACCTTGCTGAAAACCACAAAAAAACTATAACTTGTATTTGTCTCTTGAGTAAAGACAGTACTGTAAGTTATACGTATTTAAACCCAAAAATCAAACTCTTGTAATGCAACTTTAAATTTCATTCCTTACAAGAAAAGG
>JAOBYF010049899.1:0-12559 GCA_025403605.1 Parazoanthus darwini
TCATTCATTCATTCATTCATTCGTCCGTCCGTCCGTCCGTCCGTCCGTCCGTCCGTCCGTTCGTTCGTTCGTTCCTTCATTCATTCATTCATTTATTTATTCACTCAGTACAAGTTCCATAGCTCTGGTGCTACTTGTTTGATTTTTTGAGCCAGTCGATGAAAACCTACAACATGAACATTCATTTCACATCCCTTTAAAAAATAGAAGTTTGGGTTATGAGATCACGTTTTTCATGTTTGTCGTTACTTCTTTACTGATTAATTCTTAGTCAGCCGACAAAGTACAGGTGGTCCTTGAACTTGAGAACCAGAAGAGATTAACATTCATTATTTAATTTTAAAAAAAAAGTTAATAACACCTATGATTACGAACTATGAATTTAAGTGAATTAGAAAGTTGAACACCTATGACACAAATCCATTTTGTGGTAGCCTCTAAAGCAGCCGCCTTATTTCCTCCGTAGCGGGCCCCTCGATCAATGTTCATAAACCATATAAACACACCAGCACAATGTCTGGAGTCTTAACGAGTCGTGACCAGGGGCATGGCTCAAGTGACCTATGATGTCAGACGAATACTTTTGCATCGGAACTTTTCGAAAGATTCAGGATACCAGAAATATCAATGTGAAAAAAACAAAACAAAACAAATGGTTTACTACCGTCAACCGGGAAGTAACTTCGAATAGATAATGTGAAAGGAAAAACATATATGGTTTTGAGTTATAAAAGAAAACCGACTGGAATTGATTTCATTAGCACATGGTGGGCCAATATTGTATGATATTTTCATGGTGGTTTTGTGGCTTGTATTATATTGGACTTAAACTGCAGTGTATGAAGTGAACAACAAGAAAGTTGATACTGTATAATATACACGCCATTCGTCAACTAAAATCTTAAAAGAAGCTGGAAAAACAGTTTTCTCATAACCATTCTAGTTTTCGACGAAGAGAAAATAATATTCCGTAATGCCAAACAATAAGACAAAAAGACAAATTTACCTTTTGCTATTTGCATTTGTGATGTTTTTCTCTTTCCGCCGGATGTTTGAATTGCACATAAAACTGAAATCAGATGTCCCTTCCACGAAGACCATTCAAATAACTCGTGACCAAAGTCAAAGGACAAAAGCACCTCAACTTTTTTTATTTTTATTTTTTACCGTGCCATGACGCTATGGCGCTGACAGAAATTTCTGTGTAAAAAAGCTAAATGTGTTGAACTGAAGTGTCAAAAAATACAAGCTTTAAAGGATCACGCAATATTTGAATATGCTATTCATTACAACAACAAAAGGTATCAGTCATTTCAATGACTTGCATTGGTGTAGAACAAACAGGTTTCCCAATTCGGTTTACAAATTCAAATGACAGTGATATCGTCCAAAGGTTAGGGCTTAGTCATCACCCCAAAACATAAATAATAAAGTATACTGGATGAGTTCAATGGGCAATACTAGCCAATATTGTACCTTTGTGCACTCGTGGCGCACCGCCAGGCGGTAAAAGTGAAAAGAATTACCAAAAGGATCACTTTTTGCGCAATGTCTTGAAATGCATCTTTCAGCTATTGCACATATTAAATCAAAGCCATAACAATACGTTTGTATAGATATTGTTTCACAGCTACAAACGACGCTTTTACACGAACTGCGCGTGAGTTTTCAACACACTACAGCAAGAGATATCCTTAATACGACTTCAACTGAATTGACCTTTTGCTCGAGAGTAGGGTTTAAATACTCTTCGTATTCTAAACTTGTAAATTACCTCATGGACAAAGAATTTGACAGGGGAAAGAATCCATGCGACGATGGTGACAGGCAAAGTTAGCAAGTGCTGATTTTATTCTTTATATGTAGTATTTCACTCACCTGCAAGCTTCGATATCTTAGGAGGAAATGGGATGGATTTGAAAATCAAACACAAGCTAGTTTTTATTCAAATTTGGAAGATGCTTTACTGCAGAGTTTTGTCTCTACCAAGTTGTAAAGTTTCTCCTTAAAATGTAAATTCTGAAGCTGTCACATTGAACAACATCTTCTCGTGAGCGCGGGCGTTTTGAGGTCGAAGGTTTGTCAACAAACTTGCCAAAAGTTACCGGTTGGTTGTGCAACTGTAATGCATTTCCAGACGGATTCCAATAAATAGCCATATTCCCAATTTTAGGTGGAAAAACAAGTATTAAGTAAACACTTACCCGAACAAAATCTGCCAAATGAGCCAGCGAAAGACAAAAGCACATCAACAACCTGAAAAAAAGATTTACGACTATGAACATGATAAATTAAGGCTCAACAAAAGTCAGGCTGCATCTCCAAACCTCTCCGTACCAAACGAGGTCCATTGTCGATGTTAATCCAGCGAAAACCTGCGATTCCTGGTCCTTGTGGTACAACAACGACTTGGTTTACAAAAGCGCACGAATACTGAATGGTGGTTGGTCTGCAATTTTTAAAGTACAGTTAGGAAGTTGGACTGCCTGCCTTTTGGCTGAAACCAACGGAGCGGAAATCCTGAGCGATGAATGGTTTTGAATAACAGTCAGGACCAACCCATTTGACAGCGAAGAATAAGTGACATTCCATCTTAGAGGCTTTAATTACGTCCTGATGGACAATTCCTTAGGCGTATCGAGTTGGGTTGCGGGTTCTTATCCTGAAAAAGCTCCCACGATTCGGTCAGGCCTCGGTGGGACTGTCCCACTAAGAATTTCTCCACTCCAGCTGTGAGGTATAATGATTCTCAGATGGTTGATTGCAATTGTAACTTCATTTATTTCACTCCGCGATGACAGCTCCCCCCTCGGCCGCGCTAATCTGAGTAAATATTTTGCTATCATGTTAAGACAGGGAGCGGACAATTGTTTGAATTCTTTACAATATGAAAACGAGAAATTTGTATAAAAGCTCTTAAACAAACCACAGAGAAAATACATGTGCAATATTCAACCGCGCAGACTATATACAGCTCATCTAAAATACCAAGAAATGGGATATTAGACGCTAAACTTGAAACATCAAATCACTTTATGTATTATATCACGTTATAACCATTTTACAGATAACTTTGATAACATCCTTATTAAAGTACTGTGTTACTGATCGATGGTTCACCACAAAAACCGAGCCGCACAAAACAGTATTGTTCGTCTATAAAACCTTAAGAATTTGTTGTTGCCCAAACCCTTTGCCACAAATGAACGCTAATAATCGCTAGACGAATTTGTTTGACTTGGGAATGTGGAAACACTGAGCAACGCTTTAGCTCAGATGAACCGCTCAGCAACTCGATGTTTTTTGTTGCTCACTTTGGGATCAGAACAGTCTATTTTTAAAATACCTCGGGAGCACAGATCCTGCATGTACCCACAACAAAGTGAGAGGAAAGAGATGTGGTACATAGGATATCTCTTTATAAAAGCCACTGGTACATGGAATTCCTCTTAGTAGCAGGCCACAAAACCGTCAAATTCTTCGAATAAACTGTGTCTGTTTGCACGACTAAAAGCCGAACGCCGAAGATAACAGCCTGACTTAGTTTTCTCTTATCGCCAGCAAACTTGGGGGCGGTTATTGTCCAGGAGAAAAATTATCATTTTTTGTTTCACCGAAGCATCGAGAAGCAGAATCGAATAAAACCTGACAAAAAGTTTAATTGCGAGGGGACTCCCATCATCACGGCGAGGGAATATATTATAGTTGCACTGTCGATCGATAGCCGGAAAGATTTGCACTGATAGTTTTGGCGGAAAAGAAAGTAACGCGGATTCGCGAAACTCTGCGGATTTTTTGGTTCAACCAACTAGCGTCGTTCTAGCTGTAATATCACGTCAAATATGATGCCCCATTTCAGTAGCTACTGTTTCTTGGCCAAATGTTTGTCGTTAACAATTGCACAAAAGTACTACATATGTGTTTATGAGTTACACATGAACAGAAATAAAAGAAACTTCTGGAAATCTGGGCTATTATTATTTATTAGTGATGTCAAATTGGAATTTGTTACAGTTCAATAGCATTTTACAATACTAAATTTAAGCTGCGAAGTTCTTTGTTTTTTGAAGAGGCAGTAAGTGTTTGGCATGTGACAGCCTCGTAAAACGCTGAAACAATCGTCTTGTCGTGAGAAGAGTCTCCAGCAGGTCTGAACCGGAGAAAAACAATAAATATTGATAGCTAGATGTTCCATAACACGCCATATTGTACATGTTGTATTTATATATCTAAACACTCTTCACCCCCTCGACGGTCGGGATTTTGCTTCGGGCGATATGCGCAAAGGGTTAAATATTATTGACACGTTCATCACATTGAGGAACTTTTAAAACTGCAAAGTAATAGTAGAAACAGCGTTAAGTTTCAATTCGTCAAAGCCCACGCAAATAATGGCATAAAAAGTTGTCCCACTTTTTTGCACCATTCATATAATTAACTATGACTGGTATCATTTTAGTAAAATATCCCCAAAACTTTTAAGTTTTAAAAAAGAATATTCGAGGCGAAAGAATATTGTGCTGCTCGAGTCTCCAACTGAAGTAATCAATTATATATAGTTCTTAATATACTGTCTTAACTACATTCTTCCGATTATAGCTGAAAACAACTCCACATGGGTGCAAAATCCAATAAAGCGCTATTACAACCTTTGGAAAGTCTTGGTAGTTACACCACAGGCAGCCCAAGCTTTGAGTTTGTCATGGGAAAAAGATTTACAATAGTGAAGACTTTGTTTAACGGGGAGAAACTCCGATCGAACCCACATTTCCCCCAAATCACTTACAGTGGCCCCCAAACTTCGGAAAGACACACTGAAGTGACAACTGCGGTAAGAGATTTTTACTTCTGCCGTTTAAACTAATGTATTTTGTTTTTAGACGAAATACAAATGTTCTCCCATACGAAGTCTTATAAATCTGTTCCCCATGACAAACTCAAAGTTTGGGCTGCCTGTGGTTGCACGATATTTGAATCTTGTTCAAACTAACATACGCGGGGTCAAACGAGAGAGTTGAAAAGAGTTGCTCAACAAACAAAGTGTTTAGAAACTGCCATCAACTCTCGTCGAAAGTTTGAACATGCAGTCAAAGTTGGTGAGAGCGCTCGAGAGTCGATGAGAGTTGGCGGTCAATTGGGAGTGAGAGTTTAAACTCCAGTCTCATCAACTTGTCTTTCATGACTTTTGCGCTCGTTTGACCGGTCTTAATATTAATATAAAACCGTGAATGTGCACTGAGGTGGTCAAGACTAAAGGGATCGGAAGAAATTTTCCCCCGAGGCCGATCTTTTTAGAACTATGATAATGAAATTTTATCATATGGCAAACTTATCTGGACGGCTCACTCGTAATCTTTCAGTTTCACTGTTGCTTCTCGTATCCTACCAACTCTGACGTGCACTTTACGGTTTTGCGAGATTTACAAACGACTGCTTTTGACGTAGTTGTGTTCGTTATCAAAAGTTCAGTCATTATTTTTATGGTGGCTGGCTCCTAGCTTCTATTAAATGTGGTTCTTCGGTGACTAGACTTCAACACGAGGTTCCGGAATTAAAAGAGCGGCCCCGGGGGATTCACTCGTTCAGATGACATTCAGTCTTTGTGGAGTGAACTTTTCGCATATCGCCAGAAGCAAAATCCCGACCTTCTCCGATTCCCAGCATCAGTGATTTCTTACTTGTTGCACGATTGTTTATAGCACGAAACTCAAAATCAAACAGACTCTCGGAATGCAAACTATTGAAGCTTTAGCTGTCAATGTGGCCTAAAGTTACAAACCACTGCCAGCAGTCATCACCCAGCTACAACCTTCGTGATAATTATTTATTTCTTACAAAAGGAAACCCAAGTCTCGAAAACTTAACGTTATGGAAGGAGAGGGTATACCTGCACAAGTTTGTCGTGGTTGCAGAGTTTTAATTTTATATTTGGAACTTCAAAGTGTGAAAAGAGGATAGCAGAACCTTTTGATAACACTTGTAAAATAAGCATAAGAAATTTTTAAAAACAACAAAGGAAAGACAATAAAATACCAAGTGTGCGACGAAAAGGGAACAAGTTCACATCGGCGTTCCGTTGTCTTTTCCTTTGTTATATAGCTTTTCATGCTTGTGCTTATTTCCGTATTAAACTTTGCTCCACTGAAACGTTATGGGAAATACAAAGGGCCTTTGTTTCAGGTGTTAGTGACTGCCACATGCTTAATCAGTCGGCTCCGCTATGTTTCTAGTCCGACTTCAACACGGTCCACAGTCGGTAAACTTCGGAGAGCTTCGTGAAGCGCAATTTACACTCTCCCCTCCCCGCTTTGTATCAATTCGTATGACAATAATATTATTTGTAAGGGAGAGACAGGGAATTAGTGCTAGCGCCACGGTTTTTGATCGCTGTCAATATCGGCAGACTGTTTTAGATGTTTCTTATCTGTTTCATAAAAAGGGCAATGGAGATAAGAAGGTTGGCCGATGTTTTTAAAATGAACTAGCAAAGCGCGCGTTTCTGGTCTTTATGGTGAGTAACCTACATTTCCGCACGAGTAGATTAAGTGACATGGCTACCGTGGCATTAATTCTAAAGATTCTGCACAATTGACGTGAGTACACTTGATTTTATTGCTAACACGGTCAAACGATTTGGCTCTGGGTAGCTGGAATTTGGAGAATGCAAAACAAACAATTAGCCGCGCGAGTCCGAATATTTCATGTGCATTCCCCTTTCACACGCCTACAAGTAATTTTCAGACTACTGCTGTTAAAGTGCATACGATTTTCAATATCTCGTTTTAAATGTTTCTTGGTTACTCGGCCTGAAATAACGTTTCTTTTTGAAAAGCATACACCTTGGATTTGAGACCACTATTAATAGTTTAACGATTATTGATATTACGTACCTCGACTGGTTTGAGGTCAGACGGCAGACCTTCCAAGGCATTTTTCATGAACTCACGCACTTTTTCTTTCTTTATGTAGCGCGCAGTCCGGTCAAGGCACCAATAGCTTTTTCTACTTCTCTTAAATACTTGACGGTGTTTACTGCGAGACGGCCGTGGTCTGAGCCCTGTAACAGTTCCAGCTGTTGCCGCAACTGGTACACTTCGGCACGCGTCCTGGCTTTTTTGATTTTATCTGTCACAACGTCCCGTTCTTCCATCGACTAATTTCAGGTTTTCAGCGACGCATTTTCCCGATCATACAACTGGAGTACCGGTACATTTAAGCATTCGTTGCTCGAATCGAGCTCAGCATTTTTTTGATGGTCTAACAGATCACGGATAATTTTAGGGCAAGATAACGAATCTGATATTTAGTGGCTCGGACATCAAAAGACAGCTTTATTTATGCAATCCTTTGTTCGTCACAAGGGCTGCTATTTCGAAATATCTTTTGTTTATAAAGACACTCTTAAGCAGCAATTATTGATGAGATATTGATCTTCTGTTATTATAACAACAATTATAGATCTTTTCTTGAGCTTGAAGTGTCAGAAGTTTTGTTACTCTGGCGTACTTAGCTTGGAAGTCTATAAAACACGCCGAGAGTTATCTGGCCTTCCCGCTTGGCTCTTAGTTAAAGTTTTTCCCGCTTAGCTTTGAAAGTTTGTGTTGGTTAACTATTTTGCCATTATTTATCCATCCGCATTAAGCCATAAGCGAGAGTTTGTTAGGGTGCCGTTTCAATCTTCCCCAGTTTCGACTCTACTAATTCATAACACAAGCGAAATGATTATGAAAAGCAATTTTTTACAGCTATTGTCGGTTGTAACTTTCGTGTTATTTCCATCAAATAAGTGCAGCTCGTAGTTTGTCCGGCCTAGCTCGCTCAATCAATGTCACGGCCGGATAGGTGAACTAGGCTTTAACGTTATATCTCCAAAACAGAAGTAAACAGATTTTCTTTGAAACTGTGTCCACTCGTTGATGACAACAATAGAGTTTCAAATAAGAAAGTAAAAAGGGGGAGCCGTTGCTAGGACTAGTCAAACATACCCCTTTTAGGTGAAAATTACCAGCATGGAGGGCTGAATAGATCGTAAATAACTTTATCCATTTGAGTAGACAAAGCGCAATCTAACGCGAGGCCCTCCATAAAAACTACATAGGTTACCGTTCACAGAAATAGCTTTCAGATTTCAGATTAATTCTGTTTTATTCTGCTCTTATCCTGCTGGAACACGCTCTGCTTTACTTTCCGAACCAATACTGGTTCAAAAACAGCAAATCGGAGCAGCAGATCGGTCTAACTCCTGCAGCTGACCTGGATGTGACTGCTTGTGAAATTCGGAACAGGCACCGAAAATGAATGTTTGTCCGCCTACGATTTTAAAGTCAATTGCTTACTTAAAGTTACTTAAAGGGGTGTTGATTTCACAGGGCATTTGTTAGATGAAGGAAAAAAAGTCGATATTTGAGTGTGATGTTTCTCAGAAGATGGGGGTTTCAAGAAAAACGGTACCATGTCGTTTCTTTTGGAAAAGTCGATGTGTGACACCCCTCTCCCCCAAATACCCAAATATCATATGGATACCTTCTGAAATCCTCGATTGCAACATAGATGAGATTGTACTCGCTTCTACTCACAGAGGAATGTTTTATTTAAAATTATCTTGCTCTACAAAAGAATTAAATAAACATCAAGCAATCCGAAATTTCGCGATTTCGTCTCTAAAAAATTTTCGACTTTTAAAGTGGATTCATGTGAAAAAAGGCCAACTTACACTTATAAACACACATTCTGATTTACAGTACTCTTATTTTGAAACATCTTCAAAACACTGTTTTTTAGTACACGTAGTGGGGCGTAAACATACACAAGGTTGACCATTTTTAGGGCAGTCTAGTTGTCAAAACCCTATGGTTTTTCTAGGCTACACGGCCTGATAACTTACTTATAAATATATGAACTTCTGTATTTATATTGTTCATTTTGTTATATCTGTAAATTATCTGCAATTGGTCGAATAAAATTGTTGTTGTTCTAACACAAACTCCTGTTATTTTGAAACATCCTTAATACACTCTTTTCTTATAAGAACCTGTATTTTGGGGCCAAGACTGAATGTTCTTAAATGTTTGGTGGGTTTCAGCCTCATGCTGGGTTTCCTTTTGACCGTAAGTACCCCGTAACTGCCGTAAACCGAATCGGCATTAGCACTTGGGCACACCGGCGGTAGTTCTACTTTTAATAACATTCTGTTTCCATTAAACATCGGGGTTTGCCCGGTGTAAGAACCTCACGACTGACGTCGTAGGGTTCCCTGAGAGGTGAACAAATGATGTAGCAGCGTGAGCAATGAAGTCTTGTTCTACCGCCGAGGATGGCAGTACGTTGCATACTTACACTTATACTCTACAAAATTTACTTCAATTATGGGAGGTGGACTGATGTCATTAACGTGCTCGATGTCTGCTTAACGTCAGGTATATTGACCTGAAAAGTTTAATTTGACTCCCATAACTAAAACATATTTTCCAATCTATGAGTAAAAGAGTGAAGCGTATCAATATTGTGGGGCTATTTGTCGCCTTAGCCACTCACTGGTCAAACCAGTCTGAAGTTAGTCTGACCAACGTCAGACTGGGTGACGTCGAGTCGTGGGTTCTTACACCGAGGAAGAGCCAAACATCGTGCCGCCGGTCATCCCAGATGCCGGAACAGAATGTTTCCACTAAGAATAGAACTACCACCGGTGTGCCCCCGTGCTACCACCGGTTCGGGTTACGGCAGTTATGTTACGGGGTAGTTACGGTTGTATGGAAACCAGGCTTCAAATGTTCTTCAAATGTTCCTACATATATCAGTTAGTACACGTAGTGGGATGTGAATATATGCCCACTAGCACAAACTAGCTGGAAGCGGAAATAAGCATGTGCGCCAAATACTTTTGCTCTATCAGACCTGAAACTGTTCATTTAAAGATTTATTCTCTGCAGCGAATTCCTGATTTGTTGCATAATGTACATGCCATGTATTGTACATTCAATGAACATTGCCTATAACACGTACATTTAGCTAGTTGGTTTGCAGTCAAGAAACAAATAACGGTTCTTCTCTTCAACCTCAGATATGTTCTTAGCATGTTCTTCAATTTTGGGCAAATCTCAGCCTCATGTGCTTATAAAATAGGTTCTTATACAAAAGAGTGTAACTTAGAAAAAAGAGTATTTTAGACTGAGTAGGTTCAGTCTTGTCCAAATAACTGGACATTTTTGCAACAAAGGAGTGCATTCAGTATTTATCCAGTTGCTCTAATTTGATGAACTAAACAATTTACAACCAGTGACTGAGCACAAAATCCCATTGCTGTTTCTCCTTAAATTTAACTTAGTTAATACTTTAGTCCATCAACTGGTCAGCAACGTGTTAACGTTTTCTAACATTCCTGACAACACCAGGTCCAGGGTCAAAAGTAAAAGCTTATTTACAGGCGGTTTAAGGTTTCCCTTCTACTGTTCCATTGATCTTCTTTGTCCTAGCTCTCCATTCCTGACCATTTTGAAAAACTGCTGCTTTCTCTTGTAACAGCCCTCCGTTTTGAACGGTTGCCGCTGTTTTCTGTATTAACGTTCCATCCTTAACCAGCGTCGCTCGCTGTGGTTCGACCAAGAAACATTTAATGCCAAGACAATCACAAAACTCCGTCACCACCGAAACATGGAAAATTGCCAAGTCAATTGTCACGTGCAACTTAAGAAAAAAGTAAAACAGAAATAGTTAAGAGCCTTCATTAAACCTTCAGGCTTATAACGTTCTTTTCAATCGAACTTAATGCTATGTTCACATGGTACTTACAATTTTCCAGCCGGTTAAAAATTCGTGAATTTGAGGATTTCGTCCACACGAAACCACACTAACCGTACGAAAATTTCGACGCCTAGCCGTTCAAAAATTTGGCCCCAAAATCGGGGAAGAATTTTTACCGTTACGGTCGAAAACTTGACCAGCACGTGGACACTTTCAACGTCGAAATGTTTGTACGTTTAGCGTGGTTCCTTGTCAACGGAACCTTCAAACGCACATATTCTAAACCGGTTGGAAATTCGTCCGGTACCGCGTGAACGTAGCTTAAAATCCGACCTCCAAAGCTGAGAACGAACTTTTAGCCGGATATAGTCAAAATGGAAGGGCAGATGGTAAAACCACTGACAAAAGTTAAATTTCTACCTGGTCCGTAAACTATAATACCCCAAACATATTATATAACTTTATTAACATCAAAATGAATGAAACCAATCCTGTTTAAAAACGTTGTCACTCATTCACACATTCACCCATTCATTCATTTACTCACTCACTCACCCTCACTCCTGTCCGTCTGTCCCTCCGTCTGTCTTAAACTCACTGATTCTAAGTACGGCTTTTCTGTTTAATGGCGTCAAAAAAAAAGTTCTTCCTCGCCATCATCAACATCATCACCATTATCATCATTATGTCTGCCTGTTTCTTACTTCCGGCACGCATTTATTTTCATTTCACTTACTATCATTGCTAACAGCAACATGTATTCATCGACGAGCATTCCAAGCAGTATATTGGCCAGCTGCAGGACGCCTCCAATCACACAAACATCTGTCAGTTCGACTGGACTCTTACAAACAGTGGCAACCTATCAGTTGGGAGCGATGATCCAATAGTCGATTAATGCCTTACTTTTGACTTATTCGTACAGTCAGAAGCGAGTATCAAAATAGCTGAAGCATACTCATATGTCATGGCAGTTTGCGGCCGCATGCGTTGCCGTAATAACAGAGAACCAACCAATTGTACACATAATTAAACACCTGAAAGTTCTACGAAGCAAGCACCATACGGCAAACACGTGTAGATGTTGACATTGACATAAATGAAGAAGAGATAAACAAGACATAACAGAGCACAGCTCATTCTACAACATAACACAGAATAATGCAACACCTACACAACTTAAGACAACACACACCACACCACATTATACAACACAACACAACACCACATAACACAACACAATACAACACAACACACCACCACACAACACAGTGCAACATCACATAACATAACGCAACACAATACACAACACACAACACAACACAGTGCAACATCACATAACATAACACAACACAATACACAACACAGAACACAATACAATACAACACACCACCACACAACAGAGTGCAACATCACATCACATAACACAACACACAACACAATACAACACAACACAACACACAACACAACACAATACAACACAACACCACATCACACAACACAATACAACACAACACAGTGCAACATCACATAACATAACATAACATAACATAACACAATACACAACACAACACACCACCACACTACACAACACAGTGCAACATCACATCACATAACACAACAAAATACACAACACACAACACAACACAACACAACACAACAAAACACACAACACAACACAATACAACACACCACCACACAACACAGTGCAACATCAATAACATAACGCAACACAATACACAACACAACACAACACACTGCAACATCACATAACGTAACATAACATAACAAAAACACAATACACAATACAACACAACAC
>JAOBYF010050010.1:0-20334 GCA_025403605.1 Parazoanthus darwini
GGGAGTTCCACATTACCAAAATTTAGGTCCGGTTGACCATGATAAGGATTTAGTTTGCTTTTGAACTTTCATGTACTTTCATGATAGAAAGGGGAGGGGGATTCTGAAAGCCCTGAACCCCCCCTGGATTCGCCCCTGTTTTCTTCATTTTACTGCAGTACAATTGAACACAATCCATTTAGACATCTGTAACATTTTATATAAAAGAAGGCCTGGAATGAACTAAACCTGTGAGAAGATTCAGGATGGCGGCCAGATCCCCCTAATCACAACCAAATAATTATGACCTGGACATTACATGTAGCTCACCCTTGAAGGAAATAAAAAATATTCCAGAAATGGCTTGAAGGTTCAGTTGATGATTTGTATAACTTTGTTATGAATTCTTTACAATGTTGTTTTCAATTATCACCTACTGTAGTATAAGGGAAGTACCTGCAGAGTTCCAGAGAATCCCTTTCCAGGCAATGGAGTGTTACTTAGCAGGGGTGAAGCCTTTGAGTCTTGTAACTTATTTTGATGGAACAACATCAGCACAGTGAGTACAGTGTTTTGTATTAATCAACTGAGGCAGGTGGAATGCCAAGAGAATGCCCATTGGTAGGGACTACAGACCTGACAATGTCTTTAATGTAGCATTTCCATGAACAAAATTACCAGCTATCTAATATATAATTAATATCATTTGAAATAGGATGTGGATTTTTATCCAATTCTATTTATAGGTTATTTGATTTAAAAACCAGTGAGAAGAAACAAAATTTTGTCAACTTAAGCTGATTTGCTTGCTCAGTTATGGTTTCTTGGAATCCATGTTTAAGGGTCAGGGATGGGTGGATTGAGGGATATTGGGATCTGGAAAACAAGGAATGGGGATCAGGGGGACGTCCAGTGATACAGTGTACATGTAGATTTTGCCTCGTGATCAAATCACCTAATAAATGCCTCTCCAACACGTTTCATGATCATGTCACCAAAATAAGCACCCCTCCTCCAAATGTTTGTAACTGCTGAACATTGTCCTTGCTCAGTCTGACATTGCTTTCATGTCTGCAAGTGCAATGTTCAGTACCCATGCATGTATTAAAATGCAAATCCAATTAATGTGCACCTTCTTTGGTTTCTCCTTTACCTGTATGTTATTAGACACTGATAAAAGACTCCTTTTGAAATGTGAATGGTTGCTAACAATGCACTTAGGATCAGCATGATAAAAGGTGTTTATTAGAGTGACCTTATCATGAGACTTTATGTTGAGGGGTGTTTATTAGAGTGACATGATCACGAGACAAAATTGTATTTAGCTTGGATATTTTTTCACATCCTCCATGATTTGCTGATCTTGGTTTTCCCTATCCCTGTTCCTTTTTTCTGGACCTCCTGAATCTTATATTTCAGGAAACCAACAGTTATATTTATCTGGAACTTGACACTATGTGTGAATTTTTTCATGATATTGCCATTATTGCATTTTGATGCAGGCTCGGTATAAAGGACCAAATAATTGATCAAAGATCATAAGATTTAGAACCTTGTTTGAATATAAAATGAATGTAATTGTACATGTAAAGTACTGGTATTATACATGTATCAATTTTACTGATAATTGTAATTATATGAAAAAATGGAATGCCTGTACTCAACATTTGTGTTAATCAATGAGATTAATTTGTTGAAATCAAAATAGTGTTGTCATTTTCTTGCTACGTGTACTTAATTGCTACAGAGCTTCCACACACTGGGATGATGCATCATCAGAACTTTTCAAGAGGCTAATAAAAGGTAAGCACATGGTTTTCTCTTACATTCAGTATTATGTGTTGTATGTTCAGGATTCATTTAGAAGAATTTGTAGCTTGGTTGTTGGGAGGAAGGTGGAACTGGAAACTTCTACAGTAAAGCTCAGTCTATGGTGTGTGGACTTGGGTGTTGTGAAATCAGTGAGGACTCGAGTTGCCTCTGTAACTCAGGCTTTAATCAGCTGAAATCGCAAGCTACAAACATGGTGGCCATGAGTGTTCAGAGTGTTCTTTGTAAGTGTCTGCTGACTGCATTGCAGGCTCATGATTCACACCCAAACTAATAGCAAATTGATATAACAATGCCAGTTCTCGTTTGGGACTAAATAACATTACATTGGGATCCAGAGATCAAGCCCAGTCAACACTTTGATCTGTGGTTTAGCCCAGTGATCCTCAGTTCACACCCACCTCTGGTCATGCTTGGACATGTATACAGCTGTTTCAAAAGAGGTCAATCTTTGAAAAGCCTGAAGTGCAATACAAAGAAGGTGATACAAAGGCCATATCATACATCACTGAGACATTTTGCGTACTAAAGCTGCAAAATGCAAGTACAGATAGCTTTAACTATCTTTTTAAAAAGCTCCCACAATCTTTTTTTAGTCTTTGTATTACATGTGCCCCTTTCACTTTTAAAAAGTTAACTGACTTAGTGGGTTTGGCCATGCAGTGGGTTGGGGAAATTTATTATCTTTAATTTCAATTTGCCAGATCCATAATAGTTTGGACTCAAATAACATCATCACACCCATACAGCACAGTTTTTACAGTATGCAGGACTCGGCATCAACACTAAATAATCACAGCCAAGTTACGGCTACAATGCTTAACCTTAACAAGGCTTTTGGCAAGGTTGCTCATGCTAAGTTGATCAAGAAGCTCTGACATTATATACCATATAAGCTTAATGAGTGGTAAAGGACCTCAGGAAGGAGGAGAACTGGAGTAAGATGGAGTGTTTTTAGATCTAGTATATACATGTATATATTAATAAAAAGCCAGAAGTGTTTCAAAACTTTGAGTTTTAAGAGTCCAAGTTTACGAAATTTATGAAACTTATTGGCTTTGTGAATGGAGTATGGAAATTGTTAGTACCTAGCCGCCCTTGGTTTGCACCCCCCAACAAAATTCCTGCCTATGGGCCTGAAAGATTAGTTATAATGGTTAATATCAGTTAAAAAAAATAATTATAACGCTTAAGGCCCCTTTTTATAAATAGTATAGTAATTATCTGCGTTGTATTCTCACGTGCTTAGTTCTCCCAAGAAGCTATGTAAGAACGGTATGCAAACCGTTTATAATATTAAATTCATTTGTTTACAACTACACGTACGCTGTTGGTAAAACTATTTATAAGAACTAATTATAGAAAAACTAATCAAATCATAGTAAATACTAAAAGTTAAAAAATCTATAATAATCTATAATAATCTATAAGTTAAAAAATTTTACGTTTTCCACTAGATGTCATCATCGTCAGGTTGATGATGATGATGGTGATGATGATGAAGATGATGATTATGGTGATGATGATGATGATGATGATGACATGGAGTCGAAAATGCTCGGATCATTTAACTTCAAAATTTCTATATAATAACTGTTACATGTATAGTCATTTACATACAGCATAAGAATGACATAATTAGGCACAACAGTTACTGATTTGTGATGCATGTGTTGAACGCTTTCTGTTTTTTGTAAATGTTTCAGGGTGCAAACTTCATATTAAAGTTATCAGTGAAGATGAGCGAGGAGCAAGTCAAGTCTTGCTCTATACAGAAAAGGATCAGAAACAGGTTTGGTCAGATCCAGTTAAAACTACCTAAGATTTGTCAATTAACAATTTACTTTACAAAAGTTTTACAAAGGGATTCTTGGCTAAATCTGTGCACTTTTGCTCCCAAATAGAACTTTTCTTTGGACTGCTTTACTCCGTATTGGCAGTTAAAATCTATAATTTCATTTATGAACTATAATCAGTGCTGAAACGAATTTGATTGCCGGACTGTTAATTGAGTATGAATTTCCGGTGTGTTTGCATCTTGAAATTTGAGTACATGTAAAATGGTTGGGGTGCCAGCCCCCTCTCATTTACTAGCGGTATTTTCACTCAGTGTACATATAATCTTGTACAAATTATACTACTAGAATATCACGTGTTATTTACAATGCACCACATCGTAATTTGAAGTGTTGTAACAAATGAAGTAAGATGGTTCTATATTTAAAAAGGAACCAGTGTATTCGTTAACAGTGGAGGACACATTCTGCATGCTTCTTGATTGACGCGAGATCAAAGTTCTTATTCCTGATACATTTACAGTATTCCTATCCATTTAAACTGAAGAAACTTGAACTAAGGATTAGTAAGGCATGACTTACTACCTTGTTCAAACAATGGAACAATAAACTATAGACACAGTAGTTAGTACACCTACATGTAGCGCGTTAACAGGAGAGGAGTTTCCTGTAGTACGTCAGAGAGACTTGAAATTACTTTATGTTGAGATTCATCCAAACCTCACTCTTGCAGTTCGTGTCTCGTAATATTGCTTATTCTGATGTCTAATGAAACATTTGTGATTCGGTTTTTATTAGTTTACTTAGTGTTTTGCTTTTCCGTTCGATATCTATTGCAAAGAGGTGATTTCTGCTGTGTTTTGTTGCATTTTCTAGCATAATTTAATGAAACAAAACAGTTTGCGGCATCACTAATTTATCTAACATCTCGATCACGCAATTTTCAACGCAAATAATGTTGTATATACAGCTGCTAAGATCGTTATTCTCAAAGGAAGATATAACTAAGTCCGACAACACAAGCAGTGCGAGGTGCATTTGTGAGTTAGGGGGAGGGCAGTGTTTCAGTTAATTTCGATCGTTCTTTTGTAAACACAGGCTCTTATTCGGGGCACCACACTGCCACAGCAGACTGATTTTTTACGCGTCTGCCAACAGGATTATTCGGACTGGCCATATAAGTCAGCTCAATGGCTTTTTTGAAATATTTATTTCTTATGTCCAGGAAAGAAGAGGCAAGTAAAATGGGGCTAGGGTTAGACCAATTTGCGCAAAAGTTACATGGAGTTCTCGAAAAACTAACTACAATCCGCTAAACTGCAGTGCTATTCCAATATACCTTACTCAAATGCATTACAATACGACAGAATTACGAGCATTTGTAAATAGGTACTAATTTGTTTTTTTAGACGCCTTCTTTTCTCTAGCAGACCCCTTTCCTGTTTTAAAACATGCTTCATGTGCATTTGGGGAAAGTCAGCGACTCCAAAGTAATAGCAACTTCTTCGTGTCCAGTTAGTTTTTTAAAAACTAAAAAAAAATTGAAGAAAGTACACAAGAAGAAAGTAAAAGAAGTCTTATTGTTCTTGTTTACTTTCTTCAATTTTTTTTTGCTATTTCCCAATCAATTGTAAACTGGACAAAATACTTGTACAGTATGTGCCTCTCTTTAATGATTATCCTAGTGCAAACAACACTTGAACTGCAGTATTTGCCGAAAACCCACACACGTACATAGTGACCACTTGGTTGCTTGTCTTGAAAGCAATGATTGGTGCTATCGTTTTAATTTTGAACCAGTTGACGAAAGTCCATAATGGTTTGCTTGTTTTGAAGAAAACAAATGGTTGGTGTTAACGATGTCTAAAAATTCAAGAGCTGTTCTGATCATAGAGTTTGTGTGCTGCTGTTTTTAGGGTTGTGTAAATGATGAACTGGTGAAAAGCAAGTGCGCAGTCCCCTCAGAGGAAACAGGTATGTCAAATAAAACTGATGGTGCGATCTGTGTTCTTATCAATTTAAAAACATTTGTTGTACATGTATCAGATGTTAAAATATTTTAGAAAATTAAATTTGCGACTGCCCTCTGCGGTCTTCTTCAGAGAATAGACCACATTCATAAATGGCGGCTATTTCAGTATTCTCTTGTTTTTCTTTAAACTAGCCTCACTAGCTAGTCAAAAAATCAAAATAATATTAATATTAACCTGAACGAGGCTAGTGAGGCATATTTGAATAGAGACAAAAGGATATTAAAATGGTCGCCAGTTATGAATATGGTCTATGGCTCCACAATAATATGGAACGAATGTACTCGCTAAAGCGTTTTTGTTCGCCATCCCCAAGGGGAGCAACCAGTGATGTAGTAACTCTTGGAGATGGCGCTTGTTAACTAAGTTTTGTCCAGAAATGAATGCATTAATTCAATGATACTCGAGTAGCGATGGTGTTTGTCGTGACCAGATTCATCATTCCCCTTTGTTCCGGGCTTGTGTTCGGCCCCTCAAAACTTCCAACTCCTCTTGCTTTCTCCGTTACATTATATGTGAATGGGCACGTTCTGCAACTCGCAACCCGTCTTGGAGTTCTTGAAAACATGTCCCAATGTTTTTGAATGGTCTGAAAGCCGTGTTGATGTTTTCATGGTTGAAAATCCGCAGAATTCATTCCGACACCCCTTTCTCTTACGGGATCGACATACACTGTATATGCCTTTGGATTCTCCAGGTTTTCTGGTTGCCTTCCTGGGAGGTTGCGAACAATAACGACTTAGCGTGTGCATTCGTTCCATGTTTTTGCAGAGTCATTCTTTGAGGAAGACTTCAGAGGGCAGTCGAAAATTTATTTTTTTAAAACTTTTTAGATCGTTTTAGATTACAACAAACGTTTTTGAATTGATAAGTCTGTTAAAGTCTTCATGTAAATCATCGGCCATTTTCTTCAAAGAAGAGCAATATGCCGCATTCCCAATTTTTATGGTCTAAATAACAAGATATTGTCGAGAAATACTAAGTTGGTTGTTGTAGACTGGTTGGATCGATTCTTCAATACTGTACATGTAGTCCCTTTTGTTTGTTTTCCATCTTGTCACAGTGACCTCAAAGAGTTGTTCATTTTTAAATTTTCAAAAGAATGTAAACGCACACGACAAACATTACTTTTCTAAAAGTTTTACAGCAGTTACTGACTGAAAACTATTATTTCAACTTATATGGCTACTGTAGAATTTTAATTCTTAAAATATTTTCTTGTTAAGACGGCGAAGTATAAACACAAATAGAGCGTCTGATATCGAAATTTAGAATTGTTGGGTGATGTTTTGGTATACTCTATCACCAAAACATTAGAATAGGACCTTTTATGTGAATTTTCAAATGTGCTAAGGCCCTTACCTGCCTACCTGGTTTAGAAAATAGAGTTCTAATTAGTTGCCAAAAAATCACCCCTTATGTGAAACAGAGGCAAAAACAAAGATCAGACACGTGATAATATGACCAAAAATTGCAGAACGTTGTGTAACTGACTCAACATATTTTACATTATAGAGTTTTCGGGTCTCACTTTGTTTTGTGTTGTTTTGGTATATTTTGTTTGGGTTACTACAAATTACCCAAAGTATCAGTAAGTCATCAGGAACTTGACCTTAAGTGACCGGTAGTCTTACTTGTATTTTCCCGAGGCGGACAGTCGGCAAACCGTGAAGCTTGTCAGTGGAGGCAGGCACTAGTAAGAGCACAACAAGAGCAGTTCCAGAAGATGCAGCATGAGATGTTCAGGAGTTTCAAAGAGAGTGCTCAGTTGGATACGAACAGTGACAGTGGCAGTGAAGAACTGTTTTCATCTCAGCAAAGAAGAGATCTCAACACCCATGAATACCCTTCACGAGATCTCAGCTCTTTGGAATTTTTAAAGCAGCAATATGGAAATGAAAGAAACATTTCAGGATCTGCTTCTGGTTATTGCACACCTCCTGCTGCAAGGATACCAGGTAGTGGTAGCCGGACTTCTCGCGTGTCTAGATCCCCATTTAGTCAATCTGACGACTCAACAAGGCAATCTGTTTCAGCGAGGAGTTCTGATACAAACATGAAGGCACACTTGTCGTCGTCATCAGCGTGTACTCCGAATGGTAACGTTGGCAATTCATTTCAATTGTCAGTACCTGTTGGTTCTACAACAAACAGTAGTGAATCAAGCTCAGTTAAAACTCCATGCGTTTCTGCTCGCATTCCTGGAACCTCGCGAATTCAAGTGCCATCGTCTTCTTCCAGCAATACGGTTAGAGACACCTCAAGGGTAAGCATGCCGCCTCACTTTTTAGATGGAAACAACACGTCTTTCTCAGAGCGAGGTCCTGAACCCGAATGCCGAGCTACATTAGGAAGTTCGTCATACAATGATGACTCTACAAATGAGTCGGTTAATCGCAGGTGCAGTATCCTTTCAAGTGATGAGGAAAGCTGTGGGCGAGTAAGGTTTCTATCTGCAAGGCTACCTGCTACTGGCAAGGGGAGTCCTGGGGTGTTATCGGGTAGTGGAGATACAGTCAACCTGAAATCGATTCTAAAGAAAGGGGGAAGGTCTTCAAGTGACCAAGAACACTCATCCCACAACAGGAATGTGAGGATTCTTGATCCTGGCGTTGCTAACATTGCTAAAATGTTTTCTGAGCAAGCCACACAAATGTCAGCAAGATCACCAGGAACATCCTGGATCAATTCCTGTGCTGAAGGGCATAGTCAAAGGAATGAAAATGTGAGTAATCTTTTTCCCAGTTTATTATATAGACGTGATTGTTTTACTGGAAAATACACAATGACATTTTCCATATCGCTAGTGAAGATATCGGTTTCAGAAGATTTTACAATAATTTGAAGAATCGTCAACAGCTTTCTGATAACTTTTTGTGCAGTTTCCGAAACTTTCCAAAATTTCCCAAGATTTTTCGAAATTTCCCAAAACCTGTATGAAGGTTTTCTAAAACTTTCACGTCTATCTGCTAATGTTTCTGAAGATTTTCGGAAACTTTGTCTATTTTGTCTATATGGTGAGAAACATTGCACAGCAGCTTGAATACTCATTGTGCTCGTTCGTAAATTGTTTTTTTACTTATCAAAATATAAACAGAAGCAGGCGTAGCTCAGTTGGTATAGCGCGCGGCCTTTGAAGCTGGAGGTCCCCGGTTCGACTCCAACATCTGTTTCGACTTTCTTCTGCTCCGTGTAGCTTTATGTAGCTTTACATACCAGTAAAACGGATCACTGACAGAGGAAGTGCGCACCGAGGGCCACAAGTTTATTAGTTAATTTAAAACTGTCACGTGTTACCCTCGTTAAATAAGGTTGCTTTACCTTTTTTTAACATCAGTCTTATGTCTTATACATTCTATGTATCTCACTTTGTACAGTAGGCTGTAATACTTCTGAACCATTAACAAGAAATCCAACTTCCGTTTAACAGGAAACCAGCTCCTCTTTGACCAGCAATGGATCACCGGTGGCGGATACACATCAAACTATTAGTGGGAAAGAATCTTTGCTGAAGACAGACCAAAGTTCCAATTTTTCAACTGAGATCCAAACTGAATCACTCGGCTCATATCCCAGAGCCCAAATAGAAGGTGTATCATGCGACCCACCACCCAGGGCAACCATAGATGGTGCATCACCCGATCTATCACCTAGAGCCCAAATAGATGGTGCAACACCCGATCTGTCACCTAGAGCCCAAATAGATGGTACATCCTCTGGCCCATCAACCAGAGCCCAAGTGATGGGTGCATCAGCTGGAAGATCCCCACTCTTACCATCACAGATACTGTCTCCAGTAAGTCCCCATGAAAAATCTCAAGAGACAAGGATAAGATGGCATGGTGGAGTACTGATCTGTGGAGAGGGGGCTCCTAAACCAATTGATACGCTGAGTAACTCTCCTTTCGCTGATCATTCTTTGAGAATGAAAAATACTCCAACTCCCATCCAGGCATTTGTATGGCCGGCAGTGCTTCGTGGTAGAGATGTTGCAGCAATATCACCCAACAAAACCGGCAAGACACTGGCTTATTTACTGCCAATTGTTAACAGGTTGCAAGACGCTTCCTGTTATGCTGAACTGCAGATGAGTAATGGGGTGAGTTGCATATCCATGTTGAGTAAGTTAAGTGGGATTTACTCATGTCGCATTGACGGACCTACTGTGATTGAGCCATTGCTTACATTTTAGCAGATTTAACTCCCGTTGTAATCGTGTAGCCAATCAAAGCTCAATATTTAATTACAGTTGATGGTCCAACTGCAGTGTAACCATTTTTTTAATCAGACCGATTTCATGCCCGATCCCACACATTTTTTAATGAAAATCTGGCTGATGAACTTTTGTGTTTACCTCCCGCTTAATTGATGGTAGAATTACACGGAAATCTTCCTTGTAGATTTTAATAGCCTAGTGTTAGAATTGAAAGTTCGCCTCAATGTAAGAAAAATCAAGAAGATGTAGTCTATTTTCGAGAGTACTTTCTCGTAGTTTCACTTTCATTGGGTTTCAGTTCAGCGGATAAGAATTGAATGTCACTGGCCTGTCAACGATTTCCGAAAATTGGTCGTCATGCAAATAATTATATTAGAATACTGTGTCTTAAATGGAAGCGGAAGTTATGTACTGTCTTTTTCCTTATCTTCATTCACAGGAGTGTTCTTAATTATTTTTTTAGGAGGGAAACTCTTTTCTGGAAAATTCTTTAGTGTATGTGAGGTTTGGTCTTCTTTTGAGTTGAATATATTGCTTTTTCGAGGCGGTTTGTTTCGATGTAGTTAGGGTAGTTAATGTCACATTTTCTCAGAAAATAACGATGTTAAAATGTCAGTTATTGGTAAGCTGCAGTCTCTCTGATGGGACTAATTCTCGTGGCTATGTTTGGTTAATCATGCCTGTTAAGTTACACTTTTTGCGTAGCTTCTTTCTCAACGTTTTCCTCTAATTTTTGAAAATGACGCAAACCTTAAACTGTAGGCTTGTTGTTTTCAGCCAATTGTTCTAATTTTGACACCATCCTGGACAAAAGCTCGAGAAATCTACCGTCAGGCCGTTGATTTGACAGCCAGGCTGAGACGCATCCGACTTCGTATTGCATATGGCGCTGGAAAGGAGAAGGAACAAGTGATACACCTGATTAATGGTTGTGATGTGTTGGTTGCCACTCCAGCTTGCTTTCTGAGATTACTGAAGAAAAGGTTTGTTTTTAAGATAGTTCAGTTGTTTGGAATAAGTAAACAGACACTACGCTTCAACTTTGCGTTACCTTTCTAGCTGTTATGCGATTCCATCTAAAAAAGTTTATAAACTGGAATAGTTAAGTTTACAGATTTTCTTTTTTAGGAGTGTTACAATGAACGTACATGTACGCTTCGTTTTGAGACCAAGCATTTCTTTGTAGTCACCTTCATTTGGAAGGGGAGGGGTGTCACTTGGTGGAACGCGTGAAATGCTTGTCACGGTAAATTTGGAAAAATGCCCCAAACGTACTTCACAAAGTGTGCCACCCTAAAATATAACCAAGTTTGGATTGTGTAAACGAGGCAAAAAATTCCCTACCGTTTTAGGTACACGACACTGGATAAACTGTGCCATCTTGTGGTTGATGATGCTGATATCATGGTTGAGGAGTTCACTGCGGAGTTGAAGGAACTTATGAGGTTTTATGGGAAGCTGCTGACTTCCCATCCTGGCCGCGTTGCACCTCGACAGGCTGTTGTGGTGGCAAGGACCTGGACCGCGGGGCTGGCATCCTTCGTAAGGGCCTACTTGGGAAACCCACTTATCCTCATTGCCGACAAGTGCGAGGCCGCTGTATTCAGTAACGTCAAACAAGTTGTGAACGGCTGCCCTTCTGATCAGAGGGACAATTTCTTGTTAGGTAATCACAAGGGTACTTTGCTACCAAAAGTTCACAGTTGCGTTATTATCCCAACTTACTACGTCCATGGTCAAGTACTACGCTTCTAAACCCATTCACACATTTCTACATACACCCACTACCAAACCCGTTCGTTTTTTCTGTTTTGTTGTGATACGAAAAATTTAGTTTTTTGGAGTTAAGACAGTACAATGTTTGTGTCAAATGAAGAACTACTAAATTGCTGTTACTTGTCTCAACATTTTCCTATTGATAAGTTCCCACAAATTCTTGCAACCTTTCAACATATTTTGTACCGATAACTAGCTTGGGGTGAAAGGGTGAACTGCAATTGAAAACACAGGAAGCCAGTGGCAGATTCGTGGAAATGCAATGTAGTTTTTAAAAACTTGCGCCAAGTAAACACGTCGAGGAACACAACACAGCGGACCTTTTATTGCAATAAAATTACTTGATACTTTCTTCTTTAAAATGTTTGTATATTTAAATCCACACATGCGGGCGCACCTTTGGCGCCGTCCATTGAACAACTACCTTTGTTGAGGTGTAATTTTGTCATAGTTTCAACTTACGCGGATTAGTTGATGTGCTGCAATAGATTATTAGCACATTAAAAACAAAAGAAACGAATCAGTCTCATGAAAAAAGACAATACCTAGTCACTGAACATTTTCTGCTGTGTATGCTGATAGGGATAAGTTACGAAAACGTGGTTTATTAAAAAAGCATTATTATTCCAATTTTGGTAATCAGGGTTTTGCATCGAATCACGAGATACTGATGTCACTCGGCTGTTTCGTACACTCGCCTTTGCTGGAACTCTCACTGTTAAACCACCGACACACCACATATGTTGAACGCGAATTATTTTACTAATATATGGCAAATAGTACGTTCTGATTGGTTGTTGAGCGGTCTGGACCCCCCGTAATGTCCACGGTCATTACGGCTTGTTGTTAACGACCTACACGCGCACATAACCAGATTTGCCAAGTAAAAAGATTCGCTTGCGCAGTTTTATTTTCATTTCTATAAAAAGGCTATATAATAAAATACTTACTAACCTCGAACGTTCGGTCTTTACAGGGAATATCAAACTTCGGTCTTGACGCATTGAGCTCGCTATTGCTCGGTCAATACAGCAAGGCCTCCACTTGATGTTTCCCGTACAGACCTCACTCCCGGTTAATAAGAAGTCTTTATCATCTGAACCCGTTTCTTATTCACAGGAATCTTAAACGAAGATTCTTTCCGCAAGAACCAGGACGTCATAGTGTTCACGGCTACAGCAGGAGAGGCGGAAAGGGTTTTGAAGAAGCTTGAGGTTTACAGCATGTACGCACTTCTGGCGACTGAGTACATGGAGAAGGAGCATCTGAAGGATGTCAAGAGACAATGGAACACTCCTCATGCTGCAGATTCAATGCCTGTTTTAGGTATTCACTGACAAATGAAACCTAGTTTTCCTTTTAGAAGGATATACCATATTTTCAGAGTCTGACAGCACCAGCACAACCATCATCATAACCACTACCATCACCACCATCACCATTACCATCACTACTACCATCAACATAACCATACCACCACCGCCACCGCCACCAAAACCACCGCCACCGCCACCATCATTATCATTATCATCATTACATTATTATACTACACTACATTACAAACTGCTGTCCTGCAACAAATCCCTTGGTGTTCTTTAAGAAAGTTGCCGGCGCAGTAGTCGAGTGGTTAGACCTCTGTGTCGTTTCCTTGAGAAAGACACTTTACTCGACTTGCTCCAGTTGACTCAGCTGTGTAAATGAGTACCAGCTTCATATGGGGACTGGCTAACCTGCGATATATTAGTGTCCTGTCCGGGTGGAATCACAGACTGAGCCACTGGGATCGGAAATGGATCTAGTTAGTAGTTCTTGAAGAAGAAGCAATTTTTAAGAACCAACTTAAGACCCTAACTTTTCCTTGGGTACCCATGCAGTATGTCTGACCCTTATCAGGGGAGTTACTATATACAACTCTGACCTTAAGTTCTTTCATTAGTGAGCCAAGATTGGTATCAACGTTCTCCTTCTCCACTACTTCAATGTTATTTTCCATCAGAACGGACATTAGGCTGTTGGCTGTCTGGAAGAGAGATAAAGTCAGCTCTTCACAAAACAATTTAAAACAAAAGATATAACGATAGTGATAACAATGGCTGTTGTAAGTGTCGATTCGTTCACTATTAAAAAGTCGTTCTCACAAGGACATGCTTTTTGCCAGTGAAGCTTTAATTTTAGGAAATTGTGTATCATTTGATCTGAGAAAACTTATTTAATTTCTTGTTATATTTTTGCTGTTGTAACAACGACATCTAAACCTCAAACGGTAGTTAACAGTTCTAATTAGCCAGTTTCAGCCTGTCTCACTAACAGTTGCAAAACATAACATACTTGACCGAGTGTGCAATGACTATGCGATGCTTATATTTCGACAAAACAGTGCAGACAAGTAAAGTTCACACAAAGAAATTCTTTTCCAAACGGAAAGTAAAATGATATTATAGGACATGGGATTCGATAAGTTTTTTCCAATCCCCACCGGGAAATTGTCTTGCATATGGGCAAAAAGGAGACATGATTTGTCTCAATGGAAACCCAGCAAGATGCCTTTTGACTTTCAGATGACTAGTGAAGACTCTGCTGGTTGTGACCCTCCGCCTGCCATTACACCTCCATAGTCTGTTGTTTGGCGATTTCTCCCGCACCTTTGCTGGGAACATCTTGTATTATAGATAAGAGTTTTTATGATTTGCAATTTGGATTGAAATAAAGCTGCCTCCTTTTCTTCTCCTCGAGCAAGCGGCCAAAATACGCCAAATGTGGGTCAGTGTGATTGTTGTTAGCAAACAGCGAAATGTTTTTTGTTTTTGTAAAATCTAGGAAGTTTTGCCCGAGGCATACATAGATTTACCTCTGCTGTGAAATTGGATTTTCAAAGATCTGAGCCAAGTTACGGCCTGAGATTGTTCTTAGTTTTTAAACTTGTGAAAATTTGAGCCTCAGTTTTTGTCATAGAAAACGTGTATTAAACACTAATATTAATATTACAGTTGTTGCAATTATAATTACGATGAATCGGAAATCATTATGGTGATAGTAGAAGGGATGCTTCAGATAAAGATAAGATGACGGTCAATCTGTAATCTAGTGATGATAATGATGATGAAAATAAGGCTTACGTTTATGATAAAGGTCTTTTAATACGATGATATTTCTTTTGATGTTGATAATAGTGATGATGTACATGGCTCTGCCGTTGCTGACGACGATGATGACTATGGTGATGGTGATGATGATGAGGATAATGTTGATAACCATGATGATGAATAATTTCAAAAGCAAGCGCTTTTGAGCAAGGAGCAACAAAAAATTGTTTTACAGCGGCAGGTAGAGCTCGTAAATACTGACTTCAAGGTTCATTACTGAAGAGCAGTTGTGAGTCGTAACGTGTCAATACACGTACCGTGGTGTAGAATCGCTCGTCTTCAACCAAGATCGCCACCCTTTTCCACTCAAAATGGTTCAGCAAAGAAACTTTAGCAAGGTTTCGATCATTTTCCGGAGAGACTGTTCTAAAAAACAGTGGATAGTATTTCTTGTCTGACAAGGAGGGCGATGCTGCCCCGTAGCTGACCTGTGGATACACAGATAACTTAGTGCACTCTTAAGGTGGTTCCCACTTGTTTTCCACTTCGCTGTGCCTCTGAACTTTATGAAAGGTTTTCTCAAACATCATGATGGATTCATTTCAACTTTTGGTAGCTGGTGCTACAACAACGTTTTAGCTTATCAATCCTTGTACTACCACCGGAAATTCTGTCTCCATGGCAATTTTTCAGGGCCTCAAACGCGCCCTATCTTTTTAACATTGGACAGAAGTTATTGAAAATTTCCTTAAATGTGCTTTTTGATGTGCAAACAATTTTAATGAAATAAAAAACAAGTTCACCGACTAGTTTTTGTGTAAAACGCAATCTAATGCTAAAACAAGTTATTTCGATGCCTTGTCAAGTTGCTATGGCAATACATGTTAAAGGTTAAAGGTTATAGTAAAACCAGCTATCGACAAGTAGGAGTAGTCTACCTCTGCAAATGAGTTTCATAAAGTCCAGTGGCATTGAAAACTGTAAAACTGTTTCAAGCCACCTTAAAGCAGCCCACGCGCTACAGGATGCTTGCATTATCGCACAGTTTTCTATGATACGATACAATGGCGTGCGGTACTGCAGAGGGCGATGGTACCTACGATGAAAAACTTCACCCTTTTTCTTATCGTAGTAAATCAGTTCTGTCGTAACGTAGAGTTTTGGACATGTTCAAAAGATTTTGAATTGTATTGCAGAACATTGTGCATGCGTTGTTGCTGAAATCGTGCCGCGTGAAGTCAAATCGCAGACTTTGCAGTAAGTGCAGGCAAGGTATGTCCCTGTACATACTGATATTGATAAACACGTGGTAGCGTGCTATCTGGCGATAAGGGAAGTTACTAGTTTATTTATATATCCTTTCGTGGAAGATTTCGGGTTGAGGTGTTGTGTGTCGCTCCACCAGGCAAAGTAACCATCTCCTGTCTGCGAGACTTGAATCCCCCAAGAAATCTTTTTTTGCCATGCATATATATCTTTTAACAGTCATCTTTAATCTCTAGTCCATTTTTTTCGAAGTTTTATATCAGCTTTTATATCCACTCCTGTAAATATTTGTACTTGTTTCTTGTTTCTTATATTTGTAGTTTTTAATATTTCATATAAACTAGAGCCCCCATTGATAACAGTTTTAAGGAAAACTGAAGCGGCACTCTACTTTAAAAATAAAGTTTCATCTAATGCATCCTGTGGAAAGAGATATCAGCTTCTTCAAGGTCTTTTGAGTTTTCTTTTTGTGTTTTCCGGCACCTTTACCACTGACGAATAATGAGAAGAGCAGCGCCATAGCCATCATCTTGCGCGGCCGCCATTACAAAGAACTTCGAAAATTGCATAAAATCGAAAAATTAATGAAAAATGCCACATGACAGTAACACCACGAGTGCTCCTGGTATTTTTCATTAATTGCTCGATATTTAAGGAAAAAAACAGGGAAATATCAACTTTTTTTAAAGATGCGTATCATTTCCAAAGTTTTCCGAAGATTTTTTAGGATCTGCTATATTTTCAATTTTTTTTTCTGAAGTTTTTCCGAAGATTTCCAAAATTTCTGAAGACGTACGATGATTTAACGATACTTTTCCGAAGATGTTTCGAAGGTTTTCCGACATTTTCCGAAGACCTTCGAACCTTTCCGAAGACGTCCAAACCTTATTCAAACATTTTCTACGACTTTCGGAACACTGTCAAATGATTTCGAAAACTTTCCATACCCCTTGCAAAGGATGACAGTCAGGCCAAATTAGCTTTTGATTGCACATGTGCTGTTAAGAATTAATTGCACGGTGTTAAAAAAAATCATATTCAAGCAACTAATCAGAAGCCAACCTTTTTTGTAGCTGTGATATTAAAGACACAATAATATTGACAACAACAGATCCAAATACTTGCTTTAAATTTCTCTTCTAATTATGAGAGCTGTTTTCTCACCTGCACCAGGTTCAATAAGGTAGCACAGCTAGCTATCGGTTGAGTTGCTGCCGAGCAGATTCCTCCAAGAAGCATAATCTTGGTTGGAGAGCGATGAACATGATCAAACAACGCCTTTACTCCGTGGCTGAGCTCACACTAGTAACAAATCAAATTCACGTTGATCAGTGATCGAAAACCAGTACTACCGTACTTAGATTAACAAAGAATTCGAACCTAGTTGATAGGCATCAAGCTTTGTTACATTGTTAACCCTATTCAGACTAGCTGGGGAGGGGGTTAAGACATATTCAATACTCTCTAAAAAAGGAACCGTTTAAACAGAACTCGAAAGTATTATGAATTTTCCAAGAAATTATTAGGAAATATTTTTATGTGTTAAAATTGTATTTATTTTTAAAAAACAGCGTAGGTGCTTCTTCTTCTGGATTTTTCTCGTAGTTCTGGATTTCTGTTTCTTTTCTGTGAAATTGTAACTCTATACTTTATTACTTAAAGTTCATTCTATCATTGTATCACATTTTGAGTCAATTAAGAACTTTTCTTGATGTCATCAAAAAGCCCAAGATGGCCGCCAAAAAATCGAAGATGGCGGACATAGTACTTGATCGGTTTAATTTATTTACTTTTGTTTGTGCATTGACTTAGCTAGTTAACACAAAAATCTGAAGTAAGATTAAAATTGAAATGCGCTGCATGTAAAAAGTAATAGCTAACTAAAAGTGTCACGCACGTGCTTGGGAAAATCAGTAAAATGGGGAAGGAAGGAAAGCCGTAATCTCACCAAATATAAAAAAGATCAAATGGCAGCAATGCGTTCAAATAAAATTATAGAAAAAGCATTTATTTGTTTCCTTTTGTTCAATAAAAGATTGGAACTACCTTCCCCAAGGCCATGCATTAGCAAATTCCCTCTCCCAGTAAGTTTACAACCAAGCTGGACCTGGGCAACGAACTTATAATTAAAAATTATGGTTGTTGTGATATATTCGATATAATTCGTTTTTATCGACTCGATGAAATGTAATTGTAGATGTATATTGAAGGGAGAACTCCTTTCCAGAAAGCTAAAAGTTTCTTTTTGCAGCGGTCACTATTGTGACGTAACAGCGTTCACGCTGGATAACAGCTAGGGTTTTATTTTCGGCCATCGAGTTACAAATTACATATGAATAAAGGTACAAGACAACAAACAATTTTAGTTCAGGAAAACCCAGAGTAACTTTTTAAAGGTGGACACCCTTAATCAGTTAATGGTTAGGATATTGTATAACATAGAAATAAGTTGATATACTGAAGCAAAGTGTCAGGTGGGATTTTCTAACTTCTTCTTTAATAAAGGAAGGAACAAGAACCTAAGGGTTTGACCAATTGCTTCCAGATCTTTGAGTCTTGAAAGTAAATACTAATTAAAATAGATTTGGGAAATAGTGTCTCTTAATTTGAAGTTATATATTAGATGTAATAAGCTTTAGCTTTAGGTCAAGAACTCAGAATAGCAAAGTTGAACTAGATGTTTTAGGGAATCAGAATGAGCCAATACATTGACCAGAAAACATTCGATTAAAAAGGAGTTCCGTTTTTGTGAAATTGCGTGCAAGTTGTAAAGATGTCATATGATTGTAATCAGCATGCAAAACTGCATTATGTTTTCTTAATGAGCGAATTCGAGGTTAATTGCTTCTGCGGTAAATTTCTCGCTCTTTGATATCAATGTAAAACAAGCACTCGGAAGGCTTGTCGCAAGCAACCTGTCTAAGTCATTTTTTTTTCCTTTTGTCAAGATGGCTTTTGTTCAAACTAATTTCCCCCTATCCGAAGTTTGCGATTGTTTTCTGATGACGAGCTCAAGTCAACGGTCGATCCTTCAGTGAAGTTGTTTCGATTTTGTTGCATGTGAAAAACGATACTTTAGCTTTGCATGTCAATAAGAAGGCCAACAACTATAAGTTCATTGACTGTCTGACTGCAGCATATTTTTCTAAGTAGTGTACACAAAAAATGCACAAAAAGCCAATTTAAGAAAAACTGTTGTGTGCGGCGGAAACAAATTAATGGACAAAACAAACAAGCACGCACGAGATTTTCTTCTTTTTTTATTCGTTTGAGCATTTTGACCTTAAATCTTCCTTTTTAAGGCCAAAATATGCAAAGCGCGCGTACAGTTTGTATAGATGCAAATTTATTGCTCTGTATAAAGACTTGAACTGCATGATTGATAAATAAGGGCATAATGCTAAACTATGTAGTTATTGGTTTATTGTTTTTGACCTGCAAAAAACACATAATGAAAACAATTACTTTCAGGTTTTCAAAACAATTTTTAATGAAAATTGTGTAGCTCCAATCTTAGCCTCGACCAAAGTCTCTATCTTAGCATTTTTTTAATTTTGTCCTTTCTCAAACTCAGCCTAAAACGTCTTGATTGAAAACTTGAAGGATATCAAACTGAAGGGGATGTTAAAATCCTAGTTTGCAAGACACCGGTTCAATAAAACGTTTCCTTCCTATAAATTCGCCGTCAAATCACCTTGGCTCACGCAGCTTTCAATAGCTTTTGACATTATTTTTTACTGAGCAAGTCACCATGTTTCCCGAGCGTACCAGCAACAATAAAACGAAAGGTTCAAAACAGAACTGCACCCAACTGAGTCAACTAGTAAGAGAAATGGTCGAACTTACTGCGGTGTGCATACAATTTCCACACACAGCGGTAAACACAATACAATCTGCAAAGTGCGCTTTTCAAAAGAATAGATCTGTCGCGAGTTTGTTCCGCTGTTCCGGTATACCTTTGAGTAATTTGACTCATTCCCGGCTTGGTAATGACAGCTTTTTAACTAAATTGTCCATTCTCTATTTTCGTTTCTGTGTTTCGTGAAACAGAACAAGGTTTACTAATCAAAATCATGAAGTACGTTTAAAAAAAAAAACACTTAAATGTTTGTGTGCTAAGTCTTAATCAAAGTCAAAATTTGTAAGTAGAAATTGAGCTGAATTTTCTTTTTGCCCATTGAAAACAACGAACTTTACAGTTTTGTGTTTTTAAGGTTTTCGAGTGTTCAAAGTAGCAGATGAACAGAACGAACACTAAAGAGATGATTCGGATGTTCCGTCAAAGATATACTGAACATATAACTCAAAGAAGTCTTGCAGTTCATATAGGTTTAAGAGAAATATAGACAACGAAGAAA
>JAOBYF010050011.1:0-12557 GCA_025403605.1 Parazoanthus darwini
ATTATGTTAATTAAGTAGCTAACGCCAGGCAGGGAGGGCAAGTGCCCCCTTAAACTTAGATTCTGTCTACGGCCTTGGACTTATTTTTGGGTTAACTGGTTGACTGACGTTTTCGTTTATAATTGATGTAGCAGTACATTACGCGGCTTAAGTTCTCAATCATAAACTAAAAGCTTTTCTTTTGCAAAATGTGTTCTTATTTTTGAATTTTACCTATATGAGCCTTTAAATACATATTTTATATTAAACTCAAGAAAATCTGCTGCAAGTATGTAGTAAGACAAATGCTGCAGCAGCAACAGTTCTTACATTTATATAAACTTGGTCGTTGCTACGAAAAGTAGTGGAAGCTTAACCAAAATGAACTTAGATAGTAATTTGGCCGTTTTCAACTCTAGTTATTTGGAAAATCACAGAGAGTGGGTCCGGCGACTCACCCATACAGCCCACCTCGCTCGCCTATCCCTTTCTTGGCTGATATGTTTTATGTCTTTGAATTTTTTATGTCTGTCTATCTGTCCGTCTGCCCTTCTGTCTGTCTGTCTGTCTGTCTGTCTGTCTGTGTCTCTCACCTCTTTCTGATAATATCCTCAGCTGTGCATATGTAAAAATATACACACACATACACAAACATGTATTTCTCTTTCTATCTCTCTGGCTGTCTGCCTAGCTGTGAAAACAGATAGGCCTTTCAGGAATTAAGTACTTTCATTTCCCGTCAATTCCAACAATGGGCTCACATTCTATTGCAGCTGAAGTTGTTAGAAGAAGAAAGAAACAAAGCTCTCTCGAAACATGTAATACTTATTCAAAAGATTTACCGGGGCTACCTTGGAAGGAAATGGTTAAAAGAAATGAAACGTAATTCAAGGTTAGTACTATGTCCTTCAAGTATCAGTGTTAAAGAAACTGAAAAGTAGAGTAGTGCCATTTTACCGGTCTGTTCTGATTTTTTTCCTGTTTTTATTTATAATATTTTTTTCTATTTTTATTTATAATAATTATAGTTATAGTGTACTGATTAGTTGTTACCCTTACGACTTTTTCTTACTGTACTGCTTAATATATTTCTTTTCTATTTCACCGCCGTTTACTCTGTGCTAAACAAAAATGATAAGCCAGATACCGTTATCTCAGTTTCTATGTCAGTGAGCTCTTGTATTGTGCCTCAAAACAGCAACTATGTGCCTCACACAACTAGCACAACAGATATATTTTTCGACGACGTACACTTTCCGTGCAGAATCACTGCTAAGTTTTGATATTTTTGCTGGTCAGTGGCGTGTTAGGACTTCGTGGGTGAGGGGAGGGGGTGGGGAGTAAAGTTACATCAATAGTTACCCACCTCCTCTTACGATGTGCAACACATGAGCAATTGCAGTTGTAGTGATATCAGATCTTTCTTATTCCACTACGCGCAGCCGGTGAAGTAGTTTGGAAGTTGTACAAACAGAACAGGGCTCGATCTGAGCTGAAAAGAAAGATGGCGATCAAAGCAAAGTTAAAAAGTAAGTTTGCTTCGTTTTTTAAACATGTAAAAAATTACTAAGTAATTCACTTGAACATACAAATACATTTGAACAAGCCTCCTATCCCACAAAAAGTGATTCAACCTAAAAGTCACTGCTTAAATCCTTAGTGATACAAAGTAATTATAATAAAAAATTGGCAAACACTAATGTTTCAGAGCATCGCGCTAACTTTTTTATAGCTTTATTTTCTTTAATTTAACTGACATGAATTGCCGATTCTCGTATTAAATACAAAACTCGCTAAGAAACCCTTCTAAAGTTATGGATACAACTTGTTACCTATCGTATCGAGTACAAAAAGTACTTTGGTCAAAGAAAAACATATTAATATTTTAAAGGTATACCTTTAAATTCAATTTAACCTTCACAGCCATCGATGTCTTGAATGGAAACAAAGCTCTCACGACTGCCTGGAAAAACATGGAATACAAGGGAGACTACATTGGTTTTGATGGAAATCTTAAACTGCGACAACTTTTGGGTAAGATGCCAAAAGAAGAAGAGTGCATAAATACAGGCATCGTGTCAATACGTCTATTCATCATAATCATATTTTATGGTTTAAAATTGAATTCTCCATATAAAACTATTAAAGTTTGGCTATACAAGTTTAAGTGAAGCTTAATATTTTAAAGCCCAATTTTAGTAATCATTTCATTATTAATGTTATTATTATAATTATTATTAATATTATTACTATTACTAATTCATTAATACTACTATTATTGTTATTACTAATGGTATTGTTGCTATCTGTATAATCAGTTGGAACATTGTTTAAGTACAAAGGTACCTGAAGACGTATCAAAAACGTATATTATCCCGGAAACCCGTTGTTTCGATTTTAACCTAAATACTAAGCTGAGTTGCTTGATTGAATTCCATCTTCCAGATTACTAAATGTTTCAGTTGCTCAATCGTTACCGAGAACAGTTATTTATCTGTACGTTATCGAATCCTTATGGAGGAAAAGCATTTATAACAGTTCTTCTCCGCGACGTTTTGAAATTAAAGTCATTGAGTAATTATAACTGCCTTTACTCGGGCCTAAACTACGTGGCATAAAGGCTTGCCACAAACTTTTAAATCAAATATCGAAGAGACAAAAGTAGCTAACCCGCGCAGAGCCGTCTGTCTCGATTTATTCTATGCGTCTCTTAGCAAGCACGTTCAATAAATAGTTTGTATTATTGGCAACCAAGTATAGTAAAGTAGTGCTGCTCTGTCAGTTAAGTTTAAATCCTTGGGTGTAAACTTTAATACGTTAGCATTATTAGTATTGGATGTCAACCTATCAAAGTTTGTACTTGTTCTATTAATTAGCATAACTGCGGCAAATTTTCCTGAAATTTATTATTCGCGCGAAGCTTCAAAATATTCGCTGACCGTGTGTGGCCAGTAGCAAAGGAAATATAGCCTTTTAAAGGAATCTGTTGGCACCAGAAGACTTGCAAGAGAAAAAGTCGCAGCATTCGATTAGACACGACTTGCTGCGAGGCCTAAGAAAAAGTCGCAGCATTCGATTAGACACGACTTGCTGCGGGGCCTAAGTTTGTTTATCGACTGACAACTTAGAATCAACGTGTGGAACGCCTTTGTACTCCATTCCCTCCCCTCTACAATGATCCAAAGATAATGGAGGCCAGCCCTCGCTGACGTAGCCCAGGTGAGAAAGGGCGAATGTTAAATATGAAATAAAAAGCCCCTCCTGGTCACTTCCTAAGGACGCACTACAATGGTGGCGCAAGAAGCCAAGCATTTAACGTCAAAACCTTAAATGGATTACAGGCAGGATAAGTTTCACTTTAGTTGCTCAAAAACGTCAATTCTTAGGTAGGTAAATCGTCGGAGGAGGGTAAATTTGTTCCGCTCCTGGCCGCCAAAGGCTTTAGCAACATACTCTAGAACATAAAATATCAGAACACTTTCACAACAGATACAAGTTTCAGGAGATACGCCCGAGTCAAACGAGTGTGAATCATGTTCAGGTTTGAAGTAGATGAAACTCTGAGGGAGATCGAATGGCTACTAAAAGATTTAGCAACATAATTTTAAGACGTAAAATAGCAGAAGCACGTGTGTTTGACTCCCACTTTCACCACAGATACAAGTTCTAGGAGTTATGCCCGAGCCTAACAAGCACAGAATTTGTACGAGAGTTGAATGTCCTGACTTGGCAAGTCTTGTTCAACTCTCGTGCGCGCGCTTAAACGACGATGAGACTCCCTGAGAGTCGACAAGAGACATCGCTTAACAAACGTGTGTTAAAAGATCTCGCCGTTCCTCATCCAAATTTCAAACAAGTTCAAAATTGACGAGAGCGCTCGAGAGTCGACGAGAGTTGGCGGTAAAATGAGAACGAGAGTTTGAACTCTCATCAACTCTCGTCCTCAATAGACCCCGGCTTTAAGAACGCTATGCCTTGGAAAAGTAATACAGTATTTTGCTCAAGAGCCTGAAACAAAATATCACTATACTGAGCACCAATCGTCTAAGCTCCAACAAGTTGCATTTGACTTGCTGTTATATGTTTAGTTTTGCAGAGCTCGCTGCCCTGCTAACACAGCTTTCCCTCCCTCGTTGGACAAACACGAAGAAAAAGCTCTGCAGTAGTTTTTTTCGTTTTTCTGTTGAGTTTCCACCAGAACCTTGGTAGAAAAACAAATCTGACAAACAGGTTTTAAACCAGTTTCATTTTTTGCGCTTGCGCATTGGGTGTAAATGAATGTCACTGAATCCAAGCAGATATATAAGTCAACGCAAAAAAGTACAGCGGCCATTTTGGTGTGAAAAACCCAAGGTGATTTTATAAGTATACTGTTCAATATACACCAATATGGCCACGAAAGGAATTTATAACTGATGGTACAAAGATGAGCCCACTTTGCACAGTCACAGCGGATTTACCCTTTCACTCCCATCATGCCTATCAACTTCTATCTTCTCCTTACTTACAGTATCAATATCAATGTATTGAATAGGTTGACTGGTTGTGAGAATAGAGGGACTGATCTTCTATTCTAAACTCTTTAAGGCGAAGTTCGGAACTCTCCTTACCTATTCACATGTATTGCTGGTTTTCACTCACTCCCCGGGGATTCAAATGACAAAGGGCATGGGGCCATGTTGCTGTCCCACCAAAGGAAACTAATTACAACTCCATTGTAAAGGGGCACCAAAATGGCGGCTCTGACGTCACATGTATGAAAACCAAGAACAGGAAATGTATGGAGACAGGCGATGCGAATTTACAAATAAATTTGTTTATTTATTTTGGTACTATCGGAAGTGCATGGCTTTAAGACTTGTGGTCTCAAGCTTGTGAACGGGTAAAGAAAGACTGAGAACTCCAACACGAACTTCACGTCGCCAAATATTACAGAACAAGCGATGATGACAGAAAGTACCGTGGTCTGTAGTTCCGGTCTTCAACGAAAGCTCGTTTCCCTGGTCGTTTCTGCCCGTTGGCGAATCGCGTGGGAGATACCTAGTTTGACGCGTATCGATTAATGCGGCGTAGAAATTTTGTTATTTCACCACCGCGACAACTTGTTTCTTTCTTTCTGGTACGCGAGGGACTGAGCCAGGTTTGCTGTGGGCTCTCAAGTTTTCTTCCCTGCGAAAAGCAAGAGAAACACAATATGAAACTACGGTTGCAACAGAACTACGCCCTTCTCCTGCAGGGTTGGTAAGAGTTTCTTCATTTGATGTCTTAAGGACTTTTTGAAGGACTTATTAGGACTGTTCATAACAATTTTAAGACCTTCAGACACTACAAGGAAACTTAAAAACCTTTGTTAGAGTACTAACCAACCGAAAAAGCTTAAACCGACACAATGGAAAGCCTCGAGGCATCGCTTGCACCTGAAATGAAATGAGAAACAACGTGGCGGTCCTATCAAGTCTTTCCCAGTTTTCTGGTTTACTTACTTCTTCTTGCGGGCGGCGATCATAATCTTTTTCTCTTTTGCTGCTTTAAATACAGCGGCTGGAACATGGCGGTGTCTGCAAGAGATAACACAAGTTGAATCGAGTACATTTTCTTAGAATTACCAATAGTCAAACAGTTTTACGAAGAAACAAGAAACCTTTGAAGCAAAGTTTGACCTACGCTTGTTTAAAACTTTTATACCGAAAATATATTACATTAATTGTTGACAGAGCTTTCATCTTTAAATTGAGGACTTTCCACGACTTCAGTTTTCTAGTAGATTTAATGATCTTTTGCAGTAAATAATATTTGAAGACTGTCATCATTTTAAAACACTTCAAATCTTTTAACACTTAATTTTCTGATACCGGCGCAACCTACAATCAGTTCAAGGATTATCAATGACCTCAGCCAATTTTTAGGACTGCAAGAACCCTGTTTTGAGCAACTGAGCCAAGTTGCTATAATTCAAGCTTTCTCGACCATTGCGGTTTCTCTGTGCACATGCACCCCTTTATGAATATTTCAAAACATTTATGAAAAGGAACATTTTTTGAAAACATTAACTTCATCCATTCTTTGAAAGGAATCACTGGAACCGCTTTCTAAACAGACTATTTTGAGTCTAAACACGTTACATGCAGGTTCAATCCTAGCCACTTAAAGCAATTTATATAATCTACCACCGCACAACAAACCTCCTTAAGAAATGTAAGGTCTTTTACCATCCCTGTCTATAAAACAAATCCTCATATATGCCAGAAGATGCCAGAGGAAAGACTTCGCTAATAATACCGGGCGATTATGCGACCAGCCTTCGGCCGGCCTGATATAATTGCCCGGTATTAAGAGCGAAATCTTTCCTCTGGCACCAACGGTAATCGTTATAAAAACATCTTTGCAATTTAAGACCTGTGCTAAACGTCACAACGATATCTCCTCAGGTACGGTTTAGATTCTTAGTAATGTAAATATTTTAACTTTAATAGCTGCCAACATGATAAAGAAAATTGAAAACCAAATGTTACAAATGTAGCCTTGTCAACTTAGTTGTTTCTCACTGTAAATCCTTTGAAATTTTATTATTGTTAATAAAACATCCATCTGTCTATCTACCTATCAACTAGTTTACGACCAATCCCACTCTACCTCTGTATTCTCTTGAGTTGGGGGTGGTGTCGGAACCGCTCCTTCAGCTTGGCGTTGTAACTCAGTGCAGCTTTCTCCCGTGGTGCGAGCTGAAGTAAAGGAAAATGTGTCAGTGACAACGTGCGACCCTGCAAACTGATAAACTCCAGACATTTTTAAGTATATATTCAGATTACTTACAGCACCAAGTTTTGCTGCAGAGTTTGCTTTCCACACCCTGAAAACGGAAAACAAAAGGCAGTAAGAATTGGGCTGTTTCCTTTTGATTTTAGTCTCCAGTACTCCACTTCAACAACATTCACTCCTACCCAACGCACACCTACTCCACCAATACCCCCCCCCCCCCCACCTCCCAGATATTATCTCGAGATAATGACTGAAATCAGAAAAAATAAATGACTTGAAGATCCCACGTACAGCAGTTCTTACACTGACAAAAACATTTCTGTCATATCTGCACCGTACCATATTTAACTATGACCAGAGTGCTATGTACAGGGGTAGTTAAAAAAACGGTTTTAGTACTTCCAGGACAATCAATGTTTTCAAGCCTTCGGGTAACAAGATGATTCGTGAACCAAAACACGATATACTGGTGCATTTCACTGATATTTCGTTAACCTTACAACGTTTCATCAAAACCCAACTTCACTGAATCAAAAAACACACATACCTGATGTTGGTTTCATCGCTTCCTGATAACACAAAGCTGGAATCTGCACTGAACTTGACGCAAAAAACTCTCTGCATCCGACGTGTATGGTAAACCTCTCTGAAAAACAAAAAAAAATACATGTATACAACCAGAGCAGATCAAGAAATTACAAGCCAATACCTTTTAAAATAACAATGCATGTAAAAAGTAGATAACCCTCTAATGTTCTGCGGGCATTTCGCTTTTCCCAGGGTTCGTACCGGTACATACTTTTTCAAGAATGAAAACTTTTTCCAGACTTAGGCCTCGTCCACACGTAGCTGGGTATTTAATTCGAAAACGGATATTTTTTTGTTCCGTATTTAAAAAATCTATATCCACACGCAGCGTTTTCGAATCGCATTTGACCGTCCAAACGAATACGATCCTAAAACGCTAGACTTCACTCACTGAGCATGCGCAGTACTAAACAACTTAGCCCGCGAAAGTCAAGTTTTCGCCATCGTTGTTTACTTTCACATCGTGTTGTTCATTCACTCGACTTTTAACCCTTTAATTAATCTTTATCATGGCAAACTTCAGCAAAAAGACACCATATTTGAAAACCTCCGTTTTCGCCCGTCCGCACGAAATACGATTAAATCTTTCTTCACCGAAATTTCATTCTTTCGATGTTTTAGATAATTTTAGAGCCTTTCTAAACTAAACTTTAAAATAAACTTTATTTAACGTCGTTACGCTGGGAGTGGTTGCCCATTCTCCCAAGCCAGTGGCTTATGTTTAATCGCTCGACGGCACAGATTTTGGCGTGAAAGTTAATTTTATGGAGGGAGGAAAACCGGAGATGGGCTTTTTTCAAAATTACTTCTGCAAAGTCAAGCAGGGATTTCTTTTCAAAATAAATCCTGCAAATATTAAGAATTGCTGCTATAATTATTAAACAATAGTACTATTGAAGACGTAAAGAAGACCATAAAAGGAACGAAGAAGAAAAGAAAAGAAAACAGAATCACATATTATCTTCTTTTAATTCGAGATAGGCTTTTGTCGAGATTACTTTTACAAACCAAAAGAAGACGGGGGGGGGGTTCTCGAGATTAAGCTCACTGGGCTTCATTTCGAGGTTCTTCAATGAGGGGCAGACAATTGCTCAAGTTTTTACAAAATCGTTTGCTTGTTTGTAAAACAGTTACTGAACTCCTTAGCTTTTCAGGGTCGACGGGTTGGTAAACACATTTTTTACGCGAACTTGTAGGGGACCAAGTGTCCCATTTTGTCTTCACATGCCGAACGGGCGAATCTTTAAATAAAAAGACAAAAGTATTACACAAGCTGCGAAGGTGTCTCACCTGACATCACAATGTGTCGGTAGATGTTTCTGGGTGTCCCCTGATAACGTACGCGTCGTCTGCGAGGAAACGAATAGAAAGAAACACGTATGAGGGGAAACCGTGACATAACCTTAGTGTTGCAACCCTTTTTCTAAAACAATAGATTATTGCAAAACCCTCGTACGTCCAACCTCTTTCTCTTTCTTTTATTTTATATATTTTTTCAAGTTTACAGAAACAACCTCATTCAACTAATGCCTGAATACGACCAGTTTTCCAAAAATAAAGTGTTAATTTAAAATTTCGAAAGATAACAGTTCGGGCGGAGAGATAAGGCTTAATAAAACATGTTTACAGCTCTGTCAAGTTGCTTCTTTTAAATATTTAATATTCTAATATTTAAAAATTAAATATTCTATAGAACTAAAGAGTAACTATTCTATAAAATTAAATATTAAATATTTTATAGAATTAAAGAGTAGGTATTCTATAGAATTAAAGAGGAGTGAGGAAGTACGGGTCACATGGAGCGTTCGTTTGAACTATGTTGCATTTGGAATAAATGTGAATTGCTACAAAATTGACTTTCTTCTTAAACGGGTCTTAAGCTGCTTCAACCAGTTGCCGAAGTGCCCTCTGAAAATAGGTTGAGTCTGCTGCATGGCAGAAAAGCGATGCTTTGGTCTTGTAAGTCAATAAATTGGGGATTCATATGAAGGGGATTTTCCTGGCGCCACCCGATCTTGAAATGTGACGTAACACAGCTGTAGTACCAGGCTCCACTCTCGCATAGGGCGACTCTAGATATTTCCACTTGAAATTAGTTTTCTTGTCAAAAATCATTGAGCATGCGCAAAACGGTTAAAGCGCCCAAAATAAACGTGTGTCAATCCTACTTTTTATTAGCCTCATCCACGAAAGGGTCTTTTGCGTCCACTCGCTCCAGGACCCTCAGCACATTAGCAGTCAACCAGTCAATGGCCTGTGAACAAAAGGTAAGAGAGAATTACAAATCACGCCGCTTTCTTCGTAGTAAACAATGTTAGTACTGGTCAGTACATCAAATAAATAATGAATGGTCCCTAACGACAATAAACGTATGACAACAGGTCTCATCTTGGGTTTATTTGCACACTAAACTACTTAAGCCTCCCCCAATTGATATACCAAACTTTTCCCGGCTACCCACCCATACAAAAATGATTGCTTGTAGCTCTTTCATCATCATCATCATCATCACCATCGTCATCATCATCATCATCATCATCATCATCACCATCACCATCACCATCACCATCACCATCACCATCACCATCATCATCATCATCATCATCATCATCATCATCATCATCATAATAATAATAATAATAATAATAATTTGTTGATATTTGTTGAGATCTTCCTTTCAAGTACGATTGCCTCTGGCACCAAACATCGAGCCTAGCCTTTGGAGTAGGACATTATGATCTACCGTGTCAAAGGCTGCACTCAAGTCTAACAGCCTTAGTAGACTCACATGTCCCTTATCGATATTCATTAACGGATCATTTTTAACTCGATTTTTAAGCCGAATTTCCCAAATCTTGTCGGTTTTCATTAAGACACAAATTGAATTTAAATGTATTTGGGGGACATGCTGTGTTCACTGACAATGAAGCATTCATTCCTGGAGTATTCTAGCTTCTACAACAATGCATAGAAACAAAAGCGCTGTCTAACAAAAAAATTACTTAAAATAATGGGCGCATACCAACACTTACGACAATTGTGCGAGCGCGAACAAACGAGCACACGCAAAACGCAAAATTCCAGCAGAAGACAATTTTTGCCAGTACTTGAAAATTTAAGGAACCGTTCAATGGCTCTTGTAATTGTGCGGAGCAAACTCAAAAAGTGTAACAATGTATGTTTAAAAAAACGCGAAAAGCCAAAGCGCGTAATCGTTTAAACTGTAACTTCAAAGTACCAGTATAACACTAGAGTTACTTCCAGATCAACTTAATTCCAACATTCGTTTCGCTGCAGCAATTTGGAATTATTTGAAAAAATATTTAAAAGAACTCTCCTAAAAGTCATTCAAAACAAAAGTGAAAGCGAATCTCATACAGTCCTATACATTAGATAAATCACTATTAAGTAACTAGGTCTCTTCACAGTTTTCTTCTGGTACTCCTCTGTTTTATTATTTTTGTTAATATAACAAGTTTAATTATTTTATATTTATTTTCTTAAATGTGTGTTATGAGTTCCTCTGTCATGATTGTTCGTTTTTGCTCTTTGCTGTATTGCTATCCTCATTTATTAATGTAAATAAGACTTGTAGTTGCTAAGCTCGATTAACTTTTTAGTTATTTTAAGTGACAATTACCTAGACCTCGTTTCTCTTTGTTTAATTTTGCGGCAAACATACAAGAAAACAAAGATAGTAAGTTGTTCTTCTTCTTCATCATTATGCAGTACCTAGAACTAAAACTCGGTTACTAAGTTAAGATGGAAAAAGTGACAGCGGTTACACCACAGGCATCAAGCCATAACTGCTAATGATGCACCTGTCACAGAATTCAAAATAATTTAACTTAAAAAAATCGTCTTATCGACGTTTAATTTTCAAACAATTCTTTCGATGCCGATATCAGAATCTTGTTAAAAGAATAGTTGTGCCATATTTGTAGTTGAGATTAATTTTTAGAACTAAGTTGACGTCATGCAAGAAGCGGTCTATCGAAAGGAAGCGCTGTTGTGTAAGGAAGGCACAGAGGCCATTAGAGGTTATAAAGTCTAAATCTTGTTTTCTTTTAGCAACCATATTATTGGTTCGAATCATATTAAACATCAATCTTTATATTGTGTTAATTTGTTTTCAGCCTCCCAGGAAAATAGAAGCAAAGAACGAGGAAGACATTTTTCAAGCCCTTAAAGTGCCTTACAGGGAACCAGAGGACAGAAACTGCTGACCTCATTCACTGTGGATTCGCATGATATGTCACTGTTATGTAGGGAAAGGGTTGTCGTACCAGTGAAGCTGTTGAACCAGTGGCGAATAAGAGAGGGAGACGGTGGTCGTACCAGATGATGGTGATGATGACGACGATGATAACGATGGCGGTGACGATAGCAATGGCGACGATGACAATAACATCGACGATGATGGTGATGATGATGATGATTAAGATGAAGATGACGGTGGTAATAATGATGAGAACTTTACTTGCGTGTCTATATGGTTGTAGCATAAAGATTCAAATACTCCCACTAATTAGAGACATCTACGTATTATAGTTCTAACGGTATCTGCATTAGGCAAATTGAGTTCTTACGATAGTAAAACTAAATATATAAAGTTTTAATTTTAGTTTCATGATAACATAACATGCGATGACAATAGACAAGTTCGTGAGATATGAAAAGATCAGGGTTGCTCGTGTTTTAAAAGATAAGATCAGTGTAGTGCGGTCTGGTCTGCGTTCAAGGCCGGACTGCGCCAGTGGCCTCGCGCACCACAAAGGAAACAGGCTTCTGCAGCCACGTTGAACAGTGGTCATAGATTCCGTGTAGGTATAAATTTCTTGTATTGTGAAAGGGATGCTTCAAAATTTTTGGCGCCAGATAATGCAGCGTGTATTTTCCATACGAAACTTGTTGAAAAGTGGTATTGGCGAGTCCGCCGAGCGATGCGCAGCAAGTAAATGTCTTTGACCAAAAGAACAGGATTCGTACGTTTGATTTGCTTTTCTCACAAACTCGATAACCTTGAATTTAGTCTTTGGTCATAGAAAGTCTTTGAAAATAGCACTGTAGAGTCTACAGTCATGTTTTTGTTACTCTAGTGATTTGTTTTGCCCTAACAGTAACTGGACCGACAGCGTGAAGTTAAAAACAATTATATAGCTACAAACAAAATATTTCTTTCATTACTGTAATTTATTCATATAGGCAGCTCTATTTCAAGCCAGTGTCTG
>JAOBYF010050122.1:0-12556 GCA_025403605.1 Parazoanthus darwini
AGCGATCATAAATGCACGTTTTATGTCAAAACTGGTGCTATCCCTGCCGTAACTGTTTTATGTCTTTCAAACTCATAAATAATTTTCGTTTCTTTTTTTTTTCGGGGAGGGAGGGGGGTTTTGATTAAGACCCAAAGGAAGTTAGGGCTTATTTATAATGAGGGGGGCTTACAAGAGAGGGGTGTAATAAAGCATTCATGGTTACAGACAGCTGATGTACTGGGCGACATTTCAACAAGAACCCTATTTAATATTTGTATCTACATGAATCATGTTTGTGGTACATGTATCTCAGTGAAAAAAAAAAACAGCAAGCCTTTAGTACTTTGTGCAGACAAAGTATGCCATTCTAGAAATGTAACCATTTTTTGCCATTTCATAACATTACAGAAAAGATTAAAAAATTTCCTATCTTCTCAATAAACTGATGTATCTCTTGAGAGAGTATAATTATTAAGAAGTGTTCAGTGGCATTCTTGTTCCTCATGATTAAGAGCTTTAAAATGGTTGAACAATTTAGAGTCTGTTTCTTTGTAATGTCTCTATAGTATAGTTTAATCAGTCTTCTTTGGCAGAGGCTTCTTGCCCTTTAATATCACGACTGCTACAAAGACACCTGCAAAAAGAAAAAAAGTTTTGTTTGGAAAGTTACTGTAGGTGGAAAAACTTGTCTATTAACTTTAGTTATTTCGTACACATCTGCCAATTTGCATGTTACATATCAAACATGTTGTTACAGTACATGTATATAAATTATGTTTCTGTTACAAACAGGAAAAAGGCCTAATACAAGAACGTAATGGGAGGGCCAGTCACCACCAAGTCTGAGGTACAGTATTGCAGAAGATGCAGAGCAGGGCCGTAGCTAGATCCAAAATTTAGGGAGGGCATTTGCCCTCCCTATCTGACGCTGGTTATGGCTCCACTTCATATCACTACATTCTTTTGAAAAAATATTCTTTAAAATCAACTTCCGGTCCAAAATTTAGGGGGGGCATCTGGCCTCCCTGCCTGACGCTAGCTACGGCCCTGTGCAGAGTACACACTGTCTTGTATATTTCAACTGCATATTGTGTCCAAATATACACTGGTGTAAAAACGACTTGAATGTTCTCAAATAATTTTATTATTATATAACAGAATAGACGTGTACATGTATGTGTCTTTAAACTGTACAGTCATGTAGATTGTACATGTGTATTAAAAGTATATTTGTGGCAGAAGAAAAAAGTCTATTCTGTATACTAATGTTTTCAATTAGACACAAAGTCATACACAATAATTTATTATATGTAGGTCCCCATGTATAAACCATAAAATTAATATATACCATACATAATATATATATACACAAATTTACTAAATGTATTATATTATATAATGTAGACTTCGTAAACCTTGATTTAGCCTGAAGCCTAATATTTATAATGTGCTAGAAATATTTTGTGCTGATGCAAAAATGATAGTGCTCATAAAGTCATGTAGGGTTTCTTTCTACATTAATTTGCAACAGTTCTTTCCATTTTTTTGTGTCGGCCTGAAATCCTATCCACTTAGCATCTAGTATAGAGAATATGAGGTCCGAAATGTATGTCGATTGAAATTTAGTTTTCTGGCTGCAAGATACAATTCATATAATTATTATAGTAACACAATTTATTCAGTTCTTATTGCCTACTCTGAAAACATTGATTGGTATAACAGTCAAATATGGTGACAAATATCTTACCTATGATTCCTAATAAAACAACTCCAGCCATAATTGGAAGCAAGACGGCATACACTCTAGGCAGAAATGCTCTATGGATTATGTGGTCACTTTCTACAAACGGCTGGTGAAAAACAGTAAAACACAGTTTAGATGCAGTACTTTAAATTTATGTTTTTTTGTTCCAGTGTTTCACCACTGAAAATTAGCAGCAGTAAATTATCATAGTATTTCGAGTTCAGTTTGGAAATATTTTGCACAAGTGTTTTTCAAAGTTCGTTGAAATTGAGCAAGCCTAGAAGGAGAATGCAATTATATTGAAAGCTTTAAAAAACACTCTCATGCAATTAATTCCAAAATGAGCAAGAAAAAGTATGATTACTTGTTAATCATATACATGAAAAAATTAAATTATGATGTTGTTCTGAATAGAGTACTTATCGAGCAGTTTATTTGAGCAAAAAGGCTGAAAACTTAGTGACCAGGCCATTGGCGTGCATTGCCCAAGTGGCAGGAACACCCACGCCCATCTTTGTTGCTGTGGCAGAGCAATTTATGTGGTAGAGTTTTTCGTACTGTTTAAACAAAATATTATTGAGTTCTAAGCAACATTTGTCAGAAATCGTCTACAGTACATATATCTTCCCTTTGGATTGAACTTTTGAATTTTTTTTTCAGTTGTCAGTTGATTGTATTTGAATTTTCCTTCACTGTTGTCACTGAATCTGCCATTTTCTAATTGGTTTATTGACTTTCTATTGTTTCTCGTCCAATCAGATTTGAGAAATTGAGTTTGCAATTGCACAGAGTAGTTTTTTCGTGTATATGATTATAAATTAAAATGATTTCAAATATAATGCATTAAGAAACCATTTACCATAAACAAAATTTGGGTGGATTTGCTACTGCCCACCTCTTCCCTCATACCCATGTACTGTACCATTCCCCTATGAAACCTGAGTAATATTTCATTTAATTAATGTTCCTGGTCATCAATTTTAGAGTCTAGAGCAAAAACTATGCAAGTGACTCTGCACAAAATCTTAAATTCTCCCAAGGGTTGTGACAAAACAATAGGAACATATAAATGTCATATTGTACATTGTTTTTGCACTAGTGTCTTCATTTGTCAAATGAGACACAATGTTTTCAAAGAATGGATGCAAAATAACAAAATAACTTAGTTTATTCAATACTAGAGTGCTACAGATATACAAGAATAAGTACACAGGTTGCCTGTCATGTGACTGAACTCACAGTCTACACTCCCTGTAACTAGTAGATGGTAATGCCTTATGGGAGTTCAGACAATAACCCCCATAACAATTACTGGGTAACATTGGGAGGGAGTATTACAGGGTATTCCAGTTTCTCCGAGGGACATGTCATAAATGCTCAAACAAAAAGGCCAAGATTGGGAGTCTGGCATTCTTTAATATGCTTTGTTACTGTCACATATGTCAATTGATCAAAAAAAGTTGACTCACTGTAATCCATTGATGTGAAGTGATGTAATTTTATTTAACTTTGTAATATACCTGCTCCAATTTAAAAGCTGGGAATGAAAACAATAATGCTCAGCCATAGTCGGTAGAGAACTTTTTCATTTTTTGGTTGATTGTGGCCGACCTTAAATGAACTGCTTACCTGTGGCATGGAAAGGCGACATAGAGGACTAATGCAAAAATGCAAAACAAAGAGCTTTTAAAAATATGTCTGACTGTAAGAAGACTGGGAACTAGAACTTATTGAACATTGAATTAGGACAAATTAGCTGCAGTTCTAGAATTACTCAAATTGTAGTAGAAGTATTTTCTAAATCTACATTTATTAATAAGCGAGCATAATAATGGATACCCTCAGAGAGATTTAAAAAAAAAACCCTTACAAAATGCAAAGAAAAGAATATTGCTGTGGTTTTTCACTTGATGTGTGCCTGTTGTGGAATTCTGAAAAAATATTTATAAAAATAAATATGCTCGGCCATGCCCAGTCAGGGTTGGCCACTGTCAGCCACCATTGGCCATGCTCAGCCATGGTTGGCCATTAAGTTTTTATCACTTTTCAGTGGTATGGTCGGGCACAACTGGTCACGGTCGGCCATGATCAGCCACATCAGCCAATAATTGCCATGGTCGGTTATGGTCAGTTGGCTGACAGCAGCCAACCGTGAATGGTTGGCCACAAAATCCTCATTGGACCGACTGGTATACCAGGCCAAGTAAATCTTAGAGAAAACAATTTTATTATTTTAGAGATAATTTATTTAGTAAGATTTTATGAACAAAGCACAGTTACATGTAATGTAGTAGAAATATTCATGAGTACTCAAAAATTCAAAGCATAACCGAATAAAAAGCTTCAGACTTTTTTATATTTAAATTATACGTTGGCTTTAACTAGCTATGGTAACCAGCAATCCTTGAGAAAAATGTAATTTGAGAGGTCGGATACAAACGAGTAAGAGATTTTCATTTTTTTCACCTCAAAATTTGAAGAAAGATCTAAGTTATACCTGGAGATAGTGACTGTTTGTAACTAGCATATAACAAACTAAGTCTCATGGTTTGGAAAGGACAACTGACACAGTGACAGTATTTTCCTATTTGATAAAGTTGCATGTACACTAAATACAAATCCAATTGATAGAAAACATTATAAGTACTGTTACCGATTTCTAGGACTTTTCAGAGTGAAGGATAACGAAATCGCATACTTACCAAAACTACAACCCATATTGTGTAGTACGTAAAAATTAGCGCACTTAAAATCATCATTCCAATCCCCGCAGCACGGTCAAGACTTGTCGCCTGTACGGGTTCAAAACACTTTAATGGTGAGAATAAATCTTCCTGATATGGAATAGGTCGAGTCAGCAATCAAGCTTCGTGTGTCTTTTTAGTAAAGGAAATCTAACGTAACTAATGACATGTTTAATACTCACCATACTGCATTAAACTTTGATTTCCTAGAGCAAAATCTTGTTCTTTTAAAACATGAACGGTGAATCCTTGTTAAAATCTGCAAGGCGCAAGCCGAGACCTTGGTGAAGAGACTGGTAATGAACCGGAAACGGAAGTTCCAGTTTGCACTCTAGACCCAGGGGCGGTCCGTCAGGGTTGCAAAAAATCGGGTGCCAAACAAAAGTCAAGAGGAGAAGCGGGAGCCCGACTGACTATTTGGTCGCCCGACTGACTGCCCCTGGGTCTCCGAGGATGCGACGATTGCTGTCATTACGAACTTCGAAGTAGTATATAACTTCGGAAAAAGTTAGGCCCGGGGACCTCTTCCAGGCGCTCGTTGAAAATTCGGGGTCAATATTTCAAAAGGGAGACGTGAAAAAGGCGAAGAGAAGGAGATTATTTTACTTTCTTCTTCCCTCTCTCTCAGCAAATCTTTCTGCCGGGCCTACGTTGACTCGCCTACGTTATAATCGATGTGTTGGGATCATTTTCCCAACTCGGTTGGCAACCGGGTTGGTATTCAGGATTCTGTGCTTCAAAGAGCGGGCGAACGCCAGCTAGCGAGCTTGACGCCGCGCGCAAAATGGGGGCGAGCAAAAATTGGAGAGAGGGGGGAGGGGAGAGGAAACACGCGGCCTCAACTCCACGGAAACGCTTGCTACGAAGGCCAGGTTCGTACCCTTCGAACTTCTGACATTCGATAACTTTCCACGACTTTTTCCATGACCTTCCGCAGTTTTCCATGACCTAATTTTGACCATCTGTTTCTCAAAAGAAACTAGTCTTTAAGATACATGTCTCTTACAATACTATTAGCCTCGTTTACTCGGTCCGTACGGCAAGTTATGGACCGAGTTTTCTTTCCTGCCTTTTATGGCCCAAGCGTGAAGCGCGCTGGCCACGAAAAAAAAGAAGGAAAAAAACCAAGGTTCCATATTTTGCTGTACGGACCGAGCAAACGAGGCTAATAAGATGTTTATTATAATTATGGCTTTGTTTATTATTTGAATGAAGTGAGGCTGTAAATGACAGCCGCTCCAGTACTATAGTTAGCATAGAGGTCCGTACGGCTACTTACGGACCAATCACAACACGCGAAGTCAATCAGCCATAAAATATTGAGATGTATTTAGCTATAGATTGGTATCTAACATTCTGTAAATAAAATCTGACGAGGTTCTGTTACGTCCCACTGATTACAGTTAACGAACCCACTTTTTCCTTCACTCAAATTAAAGTTCCGAAACTTTCCAAGCCTAGGAAACAAGTTCGTGAGAATTCGACGACTTTCCATGGCCCGTATGAACGATGGCTCCTTCCGCGCAACTCACTTGGCAAATCTTCGGGTCAGCGGCATCGGGGTTCTTGAGTGCAACAGAAATTTAAAGAAGTTATTCTCCAGGGCTAGAGCATAAAATTCCAGAACTATTCATCGATATTCAAGAACCAAGAAACTCTTCGAAGCGTGCGAACCTACTAACTCTTAATTTCAGAATTTTGAAATACGTTTTACAAAATCTTTTGGTTTTATTCTCTTAGTTTTCAACGAGTTATGTCGTGCGAACTGCGTCAAGCAACAACAGCAAGCAGAAAACACTGAAGGAAGAAATAAGCTTATTTTCGAGAGTTCATCGCGAACTGTACTGTGGTCGCACCCATCATTGTGCTTCATACTAAATAAAGACAAGCTGAACTTGGTAGGGCACGACAGCAACTGAAGGCAAAGTTAAGCAGCTCTTAGAAAAGAACAGACAGAACCGAGTACACAACTTCGACACAACTGACAACTGAGAACCAAATACTCGGGCTGACGTATGAACGCCACTGGTTTAATAGCTTTGCTTACATCACTGCACTGTTTGAGCATGCCTCTTCACTCACATTGCCATCAAGTTAATAAAATACACCATTCGTTAAAACTGTTACAACATCCGAACACAGTTGAACACAGCTACAATCCGACCCAAATATCCGAGTGTCTACTAAGGTCAGGCGTCCTTTCTGAAACTGTAGTTGTTCCCGTTCCATCTTGTTGACGCACGTGTAGACTGCCATCCTCAGACTTAGTGTTCAAAACTTTCATCACGATACAATTCGAGTTAAAATTGGCAATACACCATTTCGCTACATAATTTTTGCTAGTTCTATTTCCTTGTGAAGAAAAAAATGACCACTACTGACATACTGCAACTAGGGAACTGGGACTAGCAACATTTTGCGTTGGCAAAATTGTGCATTGCTGGCTGGAGGCGGGAATTCATATATTTAAACTCACGAAAGGGTCGATGCAAATTTATTAATAAATATTTGATGCATAGATTGTCACTTATAATTTTATCAAATTTTGAATTCAACGTATTGATTCAAAGTTAGCTTTGCAGAAAAATTTTCACTTTTTTTAAACAAAAACCTAAATTTAGTAATCTAAACAATCGGAATGTTAAAATTTAATCCGTGAATTATCAGAATATCTAATCTGCAGACACACAGCTAAATTATCATAAGCACACTTTTATTACAAAGCCATCTTTATATATGTAAGTTAACAAAAGAATTAAATAAGCCGTTATTTATGAAAATAAATTACCTTCAATGTAAAGCGAGCGAAAGCCAAACAACTTTTTAACGTAAGTTTAGAAGAACGTATACATGTATGAATTATAAATATACAAACATTAAAAAATGTCTGTCAGTTAAAAACAGTTCCAAAATGTCTGTTAAAGCTAACTACACTAAGAAATATATTAGCCGATGCCGATCAAAGAGATAAACTTTTCACAGTAAAAAACTCGCCATTTCAATACAGAACTAAAGCTCAAGTCATGTAATGTTGTAATCAAAAGTAATCTAGAATTACTGCTTATTAAGAGACAATTTTGTTTGGTAGTCGTTTAACGAGTATAAAAACATAAAATCGACGTCCCAGCTGTTTTCACTCTTTGAGTTCCAACAGTCCCGCCCTTATGGGTGAGAGATTACACTTGTCAGACAGAACTTGTATCTATAATTTATCCTACAAGTGTGTAGACACGTAGAACACGTACATGTATGAAAGTGTGATGAGTAAATTTAGTAATGACGTAATTGGATTGCTACGCCTGCATCGAGCTTAATTAATCTGTTTTCAAATGGCGGTTTTTTATCGTGAAAGATCTTTTTCCGAAGCTCGAAAATCTCCAGCCAATAAAACACAAATGGTGTTCATTTGCAGGTTTGTAAAAAGATCTTCTGCTTGACTCTAACGAACGAGGTCGGACACGTTTGTAATGAGGTCCAATAGATCCCTCGCTGTTGTATCTGTTAATGTCCCTGCCATTAACTGCTGGACGGACCTAGGAGCTATCTTCTGCTTGATCCTGAGCGAATGAGATCTGATGCGATTGTACTCAGCATTCTCTTGGAGAGTCGCTGCATATCACGCGCAGCTCTGTTGGCCTCGTCAAGAGAAAGGTGAAGTCTGCTGTCCTGTGACGAAAAAAGACCGTCATATTAAACTATCCCTTGAACCGTCAAGGCCTTTTCTACAACCAGTGATGCTTTATGCGCGTCAGTGCTGTTTGCTATTGTTTTGGTTTGTGGATCGCTAAAGGACGCCCATCCAAACTGCCATCGCGCAGAAGTAATTTTTCTTCTGAGAGTACAAGTCATATAATGCTATGCCCAACGAGGTTTTAATAAAAGGACATCAAAGAGCAACAACCCTAAAATTACTGTTAGCAACTGCATTGAGGAGCTAGAAGACAGTTTAGCCACTTTTTACTAATACAATATTTAGCCCATTTCCGAATTACGCTCCACTGCTCACAAACAAAACCTTCAGGTTTATACACTTATTGTATTTTTGAGCACTTAGCCTCGATTCGATGCTTTTGTTTGCCGGCAGTGGAGCGTAATTCGCAAATGGGCTATACTGATGTTATATAATCTTACAGTAATCTCTAGTATTTTTAACTTTATATACCTTTGTTAATACATATCTTTAAAGCTTCCTCAATTGAAGACTGATTTAATCTTAATCCCTTTTTCAATAATTTTTTATGTAAGTTGGCCTGTCAAAAAGATCAACAAATATTCATTTGCGTATATGCACTATCAACAGATAGGAACGGTAACTTTTATGTTTGATCACTCGTTTCTCGCAGCGAATATACTTGTAATGATAGCGACGTCAGTAATATCTTGACATCTTTATAAACAAACCATGCAACAAGCAAAACTTACGTCAGGTATTCCACTACTGTTGTCATAGTAACTGCTACGACTTCGTCTGCTGGTATTCCGTTTTAGCCGTGAGCGGCCCCTGCTTGAGGAAAAACGGTGAAACCTTTTTTAAAAATGAGCAAAATAAGTTTCTTGTCGGCGAGAGCTGTCCGTTCTCAATTGGCCACCAATTTAATTCTGTCCATATAGGTCTAACGTCTCAGAGAAGTCTCCAGGTTAAAAGGGGGCAGAGCTTCGAAGCTTAAAATAAATTTATACAGTGAGAGGTCTGAACCCAGGTGAGTCAATGTTTGTAGTTTGTTGATTGATCATCCGGGTAGATGTAGTCCTAAAAAGGACTGTTGTTGGTTGTGACTGACGTTTCGACAACCAGTGTGAAAGTTGTCTCCATGCAGACGCTGAAGATGACTTCCACACAGGTTGTCGAGACGTCGGTCAGCAGACAACAACGGTCCTTCTCAGAACTACACCAACCCCAACGATCAACCAACCTATATTACAAATTTAAAAATAATCTGTAAAGAAAATTGGGCGTTATATATATTAAAAGCGTCCTCTCTCTCTAGCGCCAAACGGCTCCCTTATAATGACAGCTCCTTTACTTAACGAGCGCTTCCTAACAACAACTTCTTATAACGCAGAGTTCGTACCCTTTCGATCTTGTGAAATTCCATGACTTATTCCATAACCTTTAGCAGTCTTCCACGACCTAATTTGACCATCTGTTTCTTTGCAAAGCGTATCTTTGAAATGAAGATGACCTCGATCATAGGAACCCTCGATAACTCGAGCCTCCCACTCGACTAATTTTGCTCTTTCTTCAAGTAGTATTCACACTAACTCGAACTTCCGACATTTCGAATCTTCTAAGGCCATTTTCCTACCATCAGGAGTCACTCGTATTCGAGAACTTTTCAGTGAGAAAGGGTTGATAGCAGACTTTTCAGCGGTGTTTGTTTTTTTGTTTTTTTTTTTCTGCAGGAATGAACAACCCTATAAAAACGGGGAAAAAACGCCCCGGATGCTCACTTGGTCAATTACGGTAACTCAGGGGCATTAAAAACATTTACTGAATGTTCTTAAACTGTTACCTTCGGCTACGGTAACGTCTGTCGTCCTCCTCGCTACTATAATCATCACTGTAGTCCCCTGGGGCTGCTGTGCTCCCCTCTGGCAGGTGGTGGATGTGGTGTACTGTGGGGGTACCGCTGACCAGTCCTGGGTACGTACCAGGGTAGGTCTGAGTGTGGTGATGCACAGGCGAGCCAAAGACACTAATGAGAAGCGGAAAAATGTCGTAAGAATGAAGGCTACTAGAGTACTTATGCAACCAAGCAACGAATGCGTACTCTTGGTGACACGACATACAGGAGTTGTTCGAGTAGCTTTATTACGTCATTATTACCATGTCGACGGCCACAAACTGTAATTATCCTTAAGTTCGTAGTGACGCTGTTAGGCCTTCCAAATCATGTTTCATAAACAGTAACTTCGAAACATGTCGTCCTTCATAAACAAAATACATGTATTTCCCAAAGCAACAAACAGTGAAACATCGTATACTGAACTATACTTTTGTTCTACCCATAAATTCCTGCAATTTACTTCAAAAATACATATATTTGATCCGTTTCAATGCTGAAGCACAAACGACAATAACTGGCTAAGTAGTACTGTTATACAGAACAAGGATAAAGAGTTTAAAATTGGTTATGCGGAAGACCCAACCTTCCCTCCACTTGCGTACAAAGCTTCTTTATAAGAGAAACCTTTACGTCGGAATATCGAAGAGCAAACTTGCCGGAAACCGGGGGGCTGACGAAGTCAGGCTCAACCGATCTTCAAAATTGAACTGCATACTGTTCGTGAGATTAGCGAAACTTGAGATGAAAGCAGCAGCACGCCGAACACGTACATGTAAATTTACATCCGTATCACATATATATATATATCTATATATTAGTTTCAGTTTACCATGCATAATACATGAACAATGACACAGTTTGATAAAAAAAAAAAGAAAAGCGCGAGGAAACCACTCATAAAGAGCTGGTATTTATTTGTCGTGGGGGTCGAGGCTGGAGAGAAATTGGTTGGGTAGCAAAATTTGTTTAATCATGTTTGTTAAAAGTGGATTTCGAAACAGCTGTTTGTCCTGAGAAAACATCAAAACGAGGTTGGGTGAAAGACAATTCAGAGGGAAAAATAATTTCTCTTTGGGCCCCAACCCCGGCCATGAATACATGTGCGGTCCCTAAATAAACTTAACATGGCGGACGAAAAGAGCGCAGGGTCAGAGAAATGAATGCAAATTCATCAATCTGAAGCATATTTTTAGTTAATTAGTAATTAACTTTCTTCAAAACACACAACATACTTGTGATAGTAGGGAGTAGAGGATGCCACTGGGGTGCTTGGGTGCCGCACGTGACTTCTGGGTGTTCCCAGGTATCCAGTTTGAGCCCCCACTTCACTTGGCCTTGTGGTTCCCGCGGGTACATGAGGAGGGACCACAGGATGGGGTCCAATGTAGCCGGGATAGTAATAATTCCCATGCACATGTACAACAGTACCGCCGCATAACGGACAAGGAAAGTGCACCGCATTTCCTGACGCATTTTCAGCGACACTGCCACCGTTGCGACGGCGTTTAGCCTCTTCTAGTTCTTCAGCTAATTCATCTACTCGGTTCTTCAATTCATCCAACATTTGAGACTGCGGGCTCGCGACAGCGGATTGTGACTGATTTCTATCGGCTAGAGTATTCGCCAGGTCATCGTACTTTTTTCGTAAATTGTCGTACATGCTCGTCATTTGCTGTTCCGCGTTTCTGCGGGCCATCTCTCGTTCCAAGTCGTCGTGGCGCCGTTTGAGGTCGTCAAATAGTTGTGACTGCATGTTACGAGCTCCAGTCTCGTCGTGGAGTTGGCTGCGCAGCTTGGCGATCTCGGCCTGCAGTTTTTCCAGCGGGTCCCTAAACAGATGGGGGAATTTGTGATGGCAAAGATTTAGGCTTTTGATAACCCTTAAATGATAAGTACACATTTTACTAGATTTAACTTCCCTGGCAAAAGAAAAAAGGTTTTAGTGTAATTTTTAGAGAAATTCAAAATTCTGAAATCAGTGCTGACGTAAAACGTGGCGTCAAAAACAAGCCCATTATCTGGCACATTTGCTAATGAGGTTTTTACAATTGGTAGACCGGCAAAATCTTGTGGTCCGAAAAACCTTATTAACGGTCAAAAGTAGCACTTCAAACTGTTAAATTGTAAACCGCATAACACGATCATTAATTTTGCATCTCTCAAATGAGAGCAGAAGTGTCAGTTACTTACTTCAACAGCTTTAGTTGTCACAACACCGAACAGGTGTTGTTCTTAAAATATCCCAACGTCTTTGAGCCACTTGATGAAAACCAGTCGTTTTCTCTTCGAAAGAGCTAAAAGTATTTTGCTTTACTTGTTTTTCAAAATGTCTTATCTTCTGAGCTATTCGGACGAGAACTAACCACATTATGCGACAGGTTTGGTGTTTGTACCAGATTCTTTCAATTAGTCTCGGTTAACAATCAAACCCAAATACATTATAAACCCTTGTGTAGTTCAATAGAAGAAAAAAATAACCAAACCTAATTTGTAGGAGTAAACAGAAAAAGAGTCAACCA
>JAOBYF010050233.1:0-12554 GCA_025403605.1 Parazoanthus darwini
CACAGAGCAATGACGGCTAGTTACTAATGCATAATGTTTCAAAGTATTTGGCATTCCATGCACTTTTTTTGGCGTGCCTGACTGAATCGAGTAAAATGACACAAACGTAGAACGCCTGGCTCATACTAGCGACGGAAACGGAAAAGACCAATTTCGATGTATCAAAATTCAGCCTGAAACAAAAGACATCAACACGAGGCTCTGGGGAACAAAATATAGAGTTTGTATGGATAATTCCCCAGAGCCTCGTTTCGATGTCTTTTGTTTCGGGCTGAATTTGAACATATCGAAATTGGTCTATTGTTTCTTGCAAAAAAAAATTAAAAAACAGTTGATTTACTAGCGACTTATGTAACATTTTGATGTTTACGGTCTTGGTGTTAGTCTTATGAGCTTACTAAATGCCGGTGTTACCAAATCAATGGCCAGAATATTTTCAAAGTGGATGTACCCAGTATATCAGAAGCTAGTTCGCCTCACATCCGAGACGTGTTCGTATTCAAAGGGTCGTTTTCAAGATTCTCTTGGATATTGACAAGTATACCTATTGAGGCAGGCATGAAGTCACACTTGATGTTGATATTAGCCGCATAATACGATTAAATGTTACATTGTCAACTGTTTCACTGGCTTTTTTTATATCGACTTGTGGCAAGCCCTGTGGCAAGTCTATTTCACTACTGGAAGCAGTATTTAACGAGAATTATTAATGAACTATTTTTTATGAAAACTTAACACTCTAAACCTGCTTAGACAACTTTTGATTTTTAATACGCAAGTTTTGACTACATCACAAATTCCACCCTAAAATCTTATAAACCCCACGACATAGCTAATGACAGTAAATTATGGTTATGGAGCACATCAGTCATACCCGCTCTCAAGTAAAATTAAGTCGTGTTAAACTACATAAATTATTTGCTATTTATGTCTCTTGGGATTGAGTGAAAACGCTCCAAAGGAGTATCGCCGTTATACGTTTTTTGGACTCATCAGGTCAAACAGTTATCCAAGAGTAACTAGGAAATGACCCTCACCTGTCCCTCTTCAACTATTTCTTGCTGCAAATCTTTTGATTTCAGAATAAGCTCTTTGATGGTCTGTAGATATAGGAATGAAAAACATTAATATTCTTTTTGGTGGCACCGTGTGCACCATCACTAATGCGGGTAAAAGTCCTTGGCTTGTACTCGTTCGTAAAGGTTTTCTAAATTTGACACAAAACACACAATGCAGATCTAAGACTATATTTATAGAACGTCAAAAACAAATATAAAACTTAATAAAAAAGCCATATTTTAAGTCAGATAACACTTGACATTTCAAGATTAAAAATTGCCGGTGAGACAAACACTGAAGTGAATCGTAAGGTGAAGCTGTTTTCTTACTTCTCTTAACCTCTAGACAGTTTAGCAACTAAAAGAAAGACTTCTCCAAAGTAAGAAACGAAAGGTATTGAGGGACGCTAAGTTTTCCAAAGAAATTTTGTTGTTAAATTCAGCATCAAACCTTAGCATATACAACCAAAATATTTTACTTGTAGTTTGAACACGAAATCGTGAAATTTTTAAATTTGGGAAACTGGTGCAGAATTACAGTCCACACACAATTCCCCAAAACTGACAAAGGGAAAACTTGTAAGTTATAATTTTGTACAAATCTGTTTCAGTTGAGAAATTATCTCTTTCTTCGGCCGTATTATTTCATACACTCCAGACGAGACGATAAACAGTAACAAGTGCAAAGGAACAAAAGAAGTGTCCTGCATAGCATGCAATTATCAGATGCAGTGTTAGAGTATTTAATTCATTACATTTATTGCAAAAACAGAAGTTACAATCGATTCCTACCTTCATGAGAGATGTACAGGAGTCGAGTATTCTGCAATGAAATAGATGTTTCACAATCTAAGAACTTTTCAGTAAAAGAATACAAACCTCAGCGACATATCTCAGGACTGCACGAGTAATGCTTTAAACTGTTCGGTTTACCTTCCTTTCGGCTCCCTCGGTGAGTCGAAGTACCTACGTCCTTTATGTCTGTTTCACAGAAAATACTCAGTTTTTCTTCATATTTGCCATTCGTGCTTACTAGTTTCAACCGCCCATAAACATGGCAAAAGAATACGAAAGTTTAAAACTAGCCGCGTCTTTGCAACACAGCATGCTTGCTAATTAGTACCGATTATTTCTTCAACCAATCAATGCACTGATAAAATTTATCATGCGCTTTGACCTGCACGTGTACTTTGGTATTTAAAAACCTTTTTAGGTGAGACTCAACCGATTTCAAAAAGCTACGGTAATACGACCAACAAAAACGTACAACTCGTCTTGCAACTTTCGCGCAAAACGATGAACTCGTAAGTACACAGTAAAAGGAGGAGGACTGATTTTTTGTAAGTACACAGTAACTGGAGGATGACTGATTTTTTGTAATAAGGCTTTAGCTTCCTATCGGTTCTCCTCGCCATTTTCAAACATTATTATATAACGTTATTATATTGTTACATTGTATTCCTTATATTATATGGCAAATAAAGAAATGAAAAAAAAATAACGATATCTGGACGAACAAGTTACGATTTAAATGTTAAAGAAGCATTTTGCTTCTATACTCGTAAAAACAAGATAAGCTACTTAAAGCTTAAATACTTCAGACTTACAGTGCTGTTTTCAGGGGCGTTAAAGAACAAAAGTCTAAACTCAACGGTTTTCAAGGCCTTAGAAAATGAAAACACAATTCAAGACCGATTTTCGAGGACTGTACGAACCTTGAAGACCATAACCATCTATTTGTGGGGGTACCGGATTACAAGGTGCCAATAAATACCTCTTATTACCCGAGTGCGAAGTCCGTACGGCAAGTTATGGACCGAGTTTCTTTCCTTCCTTTTTTGGCCCAAGCGCGAAGCGCGCGGGCCATTAAACAAGGAAGGAAAAAACGAGTCCCTTTCTGTTTTCGTGCAGCGCCCTGTCGTTTTATCATTACAAACCTTGTAATATGATATTTTCGATATTCTTATGCACAATCGAACAATCGCTGTCAAAACAGCATAGACCTAAAGAGTATTACTATTTTTTTCAGCTAGCTGGAGCACTGACTACCCATAATCCAGAAGTCCCCCGGATAAGTTCTTTATCATAATCCCCTCACACATTGGTTCAAGAGCGTAAACAAGCCCAGAACGTCTTACGTTTGCAAAATACCTTTCTCATAGTGAGCTTGTCGCTCCTGCTGTCTTGCATTCTCTGCTGCAATCCTCAACAGTCCTTGTATGTTCAGCAGCAAGGTCTCTGAAGGGACCAGAAATTCACTTGTTAACATTTAGACGCGTAAGCGTGACTTTGAAGCACCGTCTAAAGCGAAACGCACTACTCCGTTGTTCAAAGTACAACGTCTCCTCGCAGTAATTTCTCAATGAATAAGAGGAAACACATATCCCGACCATGTTGTTAAACAGACACCTGTACAAAGCTGGTCTCGCACAGCCTGTCTAGATTAGCTTATACTATTTGCAGTCTGGCGTGTATATTGTACTTTTCTTTTCAAAACTAAATAAAGTTGAAGTTGAAATCCAGGACACGGCACCGCATACGATACAAAACCGTACGAGTTTTTGTATCGTAGAAACTTGTAGATTTTTGGACATGCTGACAATTCTAAACTGTGTCGTAAAATGTCGTGCGATGTAGCAGAAAATCTTACTGTACGTGGTTAAACCGCAGAAAATTGTGTAAAACTGTACGCAATAGCCCATTTCCGAATTACGCCCAACTGCCTACAGTCGAGACCAACAGCTCAAAAATACAACAAATGTAAAAAAAGTGAGCACCCAGTATTGGCTTGAAGGTGTTGCCTGTGAACAGTGGAGCGTAATTCGGAAATGGAATATAGCATCTTTTTGTAGCAAGTGCGCATGAGCGAGGAAACCACTAGAAACCGCGAGTTTACACGGCAGCAATCGCAACGTCTTTTGACACCACTGAATAAGTGAACACAGAAACATCTGGACTGCTACGACAGTTACAGCCCTAATAAGGGCATAGAACTTATAAGGATACAGCCCTTATAAGGGTATAGCCCTAATAAGGATACAACCTATTGACACTTAAATGAAATAAGCTGAACATTACAATAAAATTTATTCATTTTATTATTATAAGGCATTTTGATACATTTTGAAATCAGTTGTCAAGCGATAACAAAACACTTTGACTTACCCACAGATCCTGCATCTCTGGGATATTCCATCTGGCGAGAATACAACCCGGTTCACGTTTAGTATAAAGCAAAACTAAAACTTGTTATATCCATTAAAAACATTATCCTGATTTCCCGTGGGTCTGAGCGCGGAACATTTTGTTAATAGGAGGAGTATAGGATGAGAAGGTTGAAGGCTGGTGGGGAAGGGAGCAGAGTGGAGGGCGAGGAGACAAATTGAGGAAGGCTATGGGGAGAGGGGGAAGGCTTTGGTATGAGGGGGAAGTCTATGGGGAGAGGGGGAAGGCTATGGGGAGCGGAGGAAGGCTGTGGGGAGCGGAGGAAGGCCGTGGGGAAAAGAGGAAGGCCATGGGGAGAAGAGGAAGGCTGCGGGGAGCGGAGGAAGGCCATGGGGAGAAGAGGAAGACCATGGCGAGAGGAGGAAGGCCATGGGGAGAGGAAGGCTATGGGGAGCGGAGGAAGGCCGTGGGGAAAAGAGGAAGGCCATGGGGAGAGGATGGCTGCGGGGAGCGGAGGAAGGCCATGGGGAGAAGAGGAAGGCTATGGGGAGAGGAGGAAGGCTATGGGGAGAGGAGGAAGGCTGTGGGGTGAGGCGAAGGCTATGGGGAGAGGTGGAAGGCTATGAGAAGAGGAAGGCTATGGGGAGAAGCAGAATGGAAGGAGGGTAGAAGTATGTATTTTAACCACATGGGAAGACAGAAAACATGAGAAAAGGTCATCAGGCAACATCTTATGTCTATACTTGATAGTCCAACCAAGAAACCTGCATTTTTTTAAGAAATGCAGGGGCTTTTAGGCTGTGTAGTAAGATTTTGTCACACAGTGAAAAATCCCAAACATTTACTCGTATACACTGTGGCAAGATTTCAGTCGCGATTTGTCTAAAAACATGAAACTTATGATCAGTTATTGATTTGCCTTTTATTTCAACGACATTATAGTTGTCTGTGCAGTTTCAATTAGCAGAGTAGAAAATATTTTAGGCTTTATCTGCAGATGGTGCGATTTGTTACGTTTGATAATCAAGGTAAGCGTAAACAGTGCAACTAAAACAGTCTTGATGCGTTCTGCCAAACGGAAATGAAGTTGAATTGTTAGTAATGTCAAAAGATTAAAAGGAAGACTAAAGACTTGAATGCATTCTCAAAACAACGAAATTACATTCACCTCTCTGGTTGCGAGTCGCGGGGACGATACAGAAACCTCGGATCCAGTGTCATTCCCAGTGGCCCTAAATTCAGCATGCTCGGCGGCACCGCTGCTGGTCACGTGATGCACGGATGATTCCGAAGCGCCACCTTCTGTTGTTGGTGATCGCAAGGGACTGTTGGTGACAGCAGCAGCTGTGCTCGACATGGAGATCATCGTTGGTGTCAATGTTGTTCGTGGGCTTGCGGTGATACCGTGCGGACTTATGGGAAAACTTTGGCGAGAGGGAGGTACAGCTTGCATCTGAGTGGCAGGAGGTGGAAAGCTGTTACCTGCTGAAGAAGTGGATAGAGGGCTCGTGATCCTGGAAGATGGAGCGCCGGGGGAGTTGAGAGTATGTTGGCTTGGGATACGCGAAACGAAAGTTGTCTGGATAGGGTTTGGAAGAGCTCCGTTTGCTTGCTGTGAAACAGTCACTTTAAATATCTCTCCATTATCGGCGTTATTGTTATTTGCATCGCGTGGCTCTTCCTTCGTTAACACGGTTTTGCTAGGTAACAGTCCAATTGCGGGTTTGACGAGGTGTCCGCTGGCATTTGAAACAGAGTTCGTGGACTCGCCTACAGACGGATCTGTACGATTCTCAACCTTGAAGTGCTTGAAAGGACTGTTTAACAGCTCTGGCGGGAAATCCGGGTTCTTTTTTCTTCTCCCTGGTCCCCTGTTCATAATCGAAAACTAAAGCATCAACTACGTTGTTTAGTTTTCAGCTTGTGAAAAAGATTGCGAGACAACGTAAATTTTACTTTTGAACATTGTTCCCGTTTTTGTCTTCTTTACTCTCTTCAAACTTATCAAAAGTGTTTGACGAAAATGACAAATACCACTTATGGCGTTTCGTGAAATTCCGCCACTTTCATCAAATACTCGTGGTATTTTCCATTATATTTCTCGAATGGTTTCTTACACAAATATCATTAGATTTAGACCATTTGGCAGTTAAAGTCCCAATATTAAGATCCTATTGAGCTTGATACTTGAAATAGGTTCTTAACTTTATGGCTGAAATGTATGGAATTTTAAGAACCTAATGGTATAATATTGTGATCAGTTTTCCTGAGATATAATATATATAAGAACCTGTAGCTTCTGAAGTCGCCCAACCTGGTAAAATGTCGGCTCTTCAAACACGCGGGTTTTTACTATACGTGAACCTTAAATACTAACAATTTCGCTAACAACACCACCACAAACATCTAAAGTTGGTAAGTCCCAAGATTTGTGATAGGTAGATCTGTTGCATCTTTGACTTGATATATTGGTTTTTCTTGACGGATTTCATTTCATTTCTCAAGATGCGTGTTCACGTCGAGCTTCGCCCCAGAAACTCGATTTTTTAGGAAATGCAATTTTCTGTTTGCTATAGATCAGGATTTTCATCTATTGTTTACCACTTTCCGAAAATCTCTTGAGAAAAATGTCAGTTCTTCTGATGATCAATAACCAATCACCCAAAGTAGAAGGCCCTATTTCTTCAAAACCGCCTTCTTGGTATGTGCTTTTAACGAAAGTGGACACTTAGCGAACCGGTTACCCTCAACACGATAGCCCAAAAACTGAAAATACGAGCTGTCCGCATAATAAATTGTGTAAAAGTAAGCTAAAAGTCAAATGACGTCACTCACAATGATAACAAAACAAATTACAGTTAGACTAATTTTAAAAATTCTAATCCAAACCTTTCCACCATAGCATTAAAACCAAGAAAACCAGTTCGAAATCGGCTCGAAACCGACAAGAATCCACAAAAACCAACCCTTACTTTTATAGTTTTTACGACGTGATCAATCAGAGCAGAAGACACTAAACACATAAAATCATAATTGAGGTGACTCTTTATGTCAACGAAAGAGCACGGAATCGTTTGATTCCCACGCGAGCCCGACTCATCAGAAGAAACTGTGGACAAAATTAAGAAAGTGAGTAAGCTCCAGTTGATAAACTGAACAAATAATGTATTGTTTTATTTGTTGGGCATTTTCGGCTCAATGAACTCAAGGAAAGGACCCCTCGCTGGGAGGGAATGAGCGGGTGCACGGAGTCTGTTCAGTGGAACACTCAATAATCCGTGAAATTAGGAAGGAGTCATTGAAAACAGTTATTGCTGTCCGCTTTGAGATTAAGCAACCATCGGGCATTACTCTCACCCACGCACCTCACTAGTTTGTACAAAGAAAGTCAACAAATCAGACCCAAAGCCCAGGCTCGGATTACAACCGACTGTGTTTTGTAATCTTTCCAAACGTTGAACAAACGGGTCAAACAAAATCTGTTGTTGTTTTTGTTAATTAAAATGAGGCAAAAACACAACGTGGAACCATCTAGTAATGTACCTCGCGGCAAAAAACAAAAAAAATGAACAAAAAACTTGGCACCGTAAGCACGTCCATGAACGTGACTGGTTCTTTCAACTTTGCAACCAAGCAAAACGACCGATTTATATTCGACTTATTATGCTTTTTAGTTACACCGTAGTGTCTTATGCTCACTTGTACAGATATTAATCAACAACGCTATGTTTTAGGTGTTTTTCTTTGCTTTAAGACATAAATAACGCAGACTGAAATTTAGGTAAGAAAGTATTCACTCCACCCCTTTATACAATGAGCAGTGCAAAGATCTGGTATCTTTTATGTCTCGGAGAACTCAGCACCTCAGTGTTTAAGTTCTCGGGGAAACCAGACTGACCTCTTTATCTCGTGTTAAAACCGTATATGCGTAAGGTTTTATTGAATCATTAACGCACCTTTTTTTTAAAATACAGGAACAAATTTTATTTTAACTTTGCCCAAAATAAAAATAAATCAAGAATAATTTCAGGATAAGCTTCAGAAGAATAAATTTGATCGGCATGTTTTCACAGGGAATCATACAACTCACGGCCAAACACCAACACAACGAGAGCATGCCAAGCAAAATAAATTCAAGCTGCATATCTGCCCAGATAGCAGTTTGTTGTGCTTGAATTGTACATATAGGTTTTGGATATTTTCGGGACTTTTCAGACCCCCTAGTTAATTGCTCTTGTAAATAATAAGTACAACTGATGGCTGAAGTTCAAACGGCAGAAATTATCTAGTTCATATAAAAAATGCGTGTAGAATGAACATGCAACTAAAGAACACACTCAAATTAAGAATACGCAGTCCTGGCTGTGTTATTTTTTACGATTATATTTAATGTTATATTGGCCTTTTATTGACAAATGGAAAAACACTTTGAATAAAGATATGTTAAATGCAGCTACGTGAAGCTTGAATAAACTTACAAGTGAGAAATACTTGTTATCTTTATTCTTCAGTAAGAAAATCCAAAACATGACCTACGATAACTACACTTCGCACATCGTCATACTCGTTCAATATAATAATAATATCAATATAAGTTGGAAGATATACGAAACATTCTCGTAATCAAGAATCAATGGGATCTATAGATGACAAGTTTTTGTTACATAATGAAGGTTAACCACAGACTTCGTTGTCCTTAGACTTAAAGTAGGATTCTCGTCAAAGTTATTGGAAATTAATCAAGATTTTAGCACACTTGTGATTAGATTTTAACAGATTTTTAAATAATTTTTTTTCATACATTTTTTCATATATAAATAATAACTTACATGTCAGACGAAAACATTGTAAAATGTACAGCGAAATACATACTCGATATAGTTAAACAGTATAAATCAATTATAATTATAAATGGACACCCAGTGTGACCAGTATGTAAATTGAATTTACAGATTTGAGTCATTCTTAGTTTTTTGTTCGTATGCACATTACTGCTCATGTCCCTGTAACGTAGGGCAAAAAACACAAAGCTGATTATATATCGTGAAGTTCTGGGTCTGAATCGTTTTTTTTTTGTTTGCTCTTGTCAGTTTTCTTTTCAAATACTATATAAAGTATGACAGTTTCGCAGTTAAAAAACAAATGACGGCCTTATGCGTCCAAAGCAAGCAAGATAAAAACAAAGAATCTCAAAAATGTTATCATAATTTTAATATATAAATACATGTATGTCTATTTTTGAACGATTTTCTTTCAAGAGCGTTTGGTTTTTTAAAAGTTCTGACCCATCAGTCCTGACCGGGTCTATACGCAGGATGGATACGCTCGGTCTCAAAACAATCGTAGACAATTGTATTCAATATAAGAATCGGCTAATAGCATATATATAAAAGGGAAATGAAAAACCACAGTAAATACATGTAGCTGTTGTTGTTTCCGTGTCGCTTAAGTTCGAGATATGCGGCTTATAGAGACTAAAATTGCAAATCTTCGAAGTCACGATCCTGGTTCGACATTTTCAGTCAAAGAAGATATACCAAAGCCGGAATATTGACCGAATTAACTTTCTTTCACTCTTCAAACAAGTTAGCAGACGTTAAAGTGCATTCCGGGGAAAACCATCTTCAAACTTAACGATATGCGCCGCACTGATCTTTCCGATATCAGTTAACCGATATGATACCAGATGCAACGAAGTAGAATTTCCCGAGATAATCGATCGTATGCCAGTGCCTTAAGATCTTAAGTCATTATAAAAGATAAAGAGTTTTTCTTTGATTTCCTCAGTGGGGTAAATAAAATCTAAGAACGGGACAAAAAGCTAATAAAACGCGTCGAAAACATGATTATTTCGTACGTGAATCAAAATATATTTTCATTTCAGGTTTGCAAGACTCAGATAAAAAACGCTTACAACTAGCCGTTGTCCGCTCAAGTCTTTGCTGCATGAGTCAGCTCAGTTATATTTTAGCCGTACAGTACTGTTATTTTAATAACGGTAAAAAACTTATCTGTGATGGAATTCTCATCAAACCTACTCAGTTTTCAAGGTGACCCGCTTAGCCATGCGATATGCGTTCGAAAGATAGTAACGAAGGTCGCTTAAACACAAATTAACCTCATTCCCAAAATTCTTGAAACTTACTTTAAAAAAGAAAAGCGGAAAATGGAAAATTTGCATAAGCGCTACCGGTATTTTGATCTCCTTTAAAACTTCTTAAACCTTTGTTCCTAAAACATTGATGTTCACTGCAAGTGCTGATTTCTAAGAATGATTTTGAAAGTAAAAAAGACAAAAAAAAACAAGTCGCAGTTGACATTTGACTTTGAGAGCAGAAATTTGTTGTTTTTCCTTTGTTGAAAACGCCGTCTTTGTTCTTAAACAAAATAACAAATGCTTGCACCAGGAATTAGCAATGTCAATGTTCAATTTTTCATGACAAAGTGACCCCTTGACGATGTGCGTTTTCCAAACAGATAAAGCGTTTGATTGATGCAAGATGAAACGATAGGTCCGTCACTGAAACACAAAAATAGATTTTTTAATTGCGTCTCGTTAAGAGACAAAGCTATTCTTCAAATGAGATTAGTGTTTGGGATATGAAGATATTCGAGACTTGACATATTAAAACTTCTTTTGTGCTCTGTCTAGCTTTTCTTAAATTATGTTTGAATTGTCTCGCAAGCAATATTCTGAACTGTGCTAAAGAGTCATTTGCATTATATTGTTCTTTGCCAGAGTTCGGCTTTATAGTTTATTACGAAATGTAAACAATGCCTGCGTTCCTTTGAAGAAACACTCCATGTTCATTTGTCAAAAGAATAATATTCCCAACCTCAGAAATAGTCTTGTTTTGAAACTTGAAAACAGATTTAGTAGATGCTGTCTTGCTAAAAGCGTGTTCTATTTCATCCTTTCTTTCAGCAAAATAGACATTTTCGTTTTTTGAACAAAAACAAATTCAAATACGGTAATTATTCATTGTGAAGGTTTGGATTTCAAGTCAATAAACCACAACAGATTGGTAAGTTTCCAAATTTCCAGATTTAAGGTTCTTCATAACCTTCAACTGCTCAAACGATAGCATAGAAACAAGCGACTCCAAAGACCAACGACCCACGTAGTAAATTCAGAAAATTCGATTTTACGAGAATAAAACAAACTGCACATTTGCCAAAGCTGATTATTAATTCAATGGCAGACTGTTATTAGATATTTAGAGATTGTTCACTCACCTATACAACAAGCAGTCTTCATAAAGCCGGTTAAAATCCTCAGCTGAGATGAGTTTGCAACGATTCACAACTTGGCCAATTGCACCAACGCTCCGCATCATGCGAACTTGTTCCACGTTGCAGTTTTTCCCCTGGATTCCCATACGCTTCAGTTTTGTATACACTGTATGCATCCCCGACACCATATCTTTAAGAAAATAATCATAGACTTGAGGAAAACACAGCAAGTCTTCTCCGTCGATGTTGAAAGCAGCTATCTCGACTCCGTTCAAAATCACCATTTTCAGTTTGTAATCCTTTCCTGGCGGGATTGTCGGAGTTTCGTTCTCGTTCAAGTCAAAGTGAATGTTTGCTGGTGTGCTAAAACCCTGGGGTTCCATGGCTCGGCCGTGTCTCTTCTTGACTGTGCTGCCCACGAAACAAACCCCCAAAATCAACAAGCTTGTTAAATTTTGACAATGTTAAACCACGTGGGCAAAAAGACAACTGCGCTTGCGTATTCCTTTGTAGCTCCTCCCCGTACCTCGGACTTTCGGCTTGTGATTGGTGCAAACAGGTGAGATTATCATCTGCTCAATCAAATTATAAGGATTTCAGGAACAAGTTGTCCATTTTCACTTAATTTGCCGCCACAGGGAAGTTTGAGTTCTCGAATTTGCACTTTTCATATTTAGTTGGTGCGGAGTCTTAAGTCGTGTACCGGCTCCATATCAACACTCACAGTAACACAAGACTAGCACCATCCAAACCTCAGAAGTATCGCAAAATCATTTTATTGATTTGCATTCCAACACAAAATTAAAGCTAATTCACTGTTGCGCATCAAACGAAATAAGTCTTTATCCAAATAAACTGCAGTACCCGGAAACGCCAGAATTCAACCAAAGTGCGAAATCCTAGATGTGCATGCAATTGGAGCATCGAGTTGTTTCTGTTTGCGATCCACCTCACGGAGTAGCCCCTAATCAACAATTTGAAATGCGCAAACGAAGTCAGTAAACGTCCAGATATGATATTTGATCAATATCTGCGAGTTCATAATGCACAAAAATAGCCAAGTTGTCACAATCTGCATTATTAACCCATCCGTATCCT
>JAOBYF010050344.1:0-12553 GCA_025403605.1 Parazoanthus darwini
CCAATTTTTGCTTAACAAGTTGAATGATTTGAGTAATAAATCCGCAATTTAAAAATACATGTAAACAAAGCTTTGTTGTTATAATACAGTAGTCAATAGACCACTTAAATACTGTATGTACCGGTATATATATACAATTATGATATATATCAAAAAAAGATAATCCGTTTTGTGGTAAACAAAAGATCGAAAAGCTCTCATTTGCCAGATAGAGTACAAGTTTTAAAATAGTTGTCTCAATCACTAATTTATCACTTTGGTCTGTTACCTGTCAATAAATACCATGTTGCAAGAAGATCTGCCTGGCATGCAGTGTTTGATTGTAAAGCTGCAGAACAACATGTTTTTTTCACATAAAATGAAGAAAAATTAGTAGCACCAGGAAAATGGAAACGTGTTGAACTGAAAACATCATTCGAATTTCAGTGTCTACAGAAAGCGCATGAGAAAATGGAACAGTAACTATGAAAATTTGAAAAGCGTTATTATTATGCAAATTACCTTTTGAAACTTACCATATAAGCACCTATGCTCGAGAATTAATTGCCCCCACCCCCAAACTTTTGCCAAATTTATTGCTCCAGGGGGGTGGGCGCTTCCTTGGTCAAATATGGTAATTTGAAACATGGGAACTGAATTAGAACTGAGATTTCATTGTGTATGGCCTTTGCATGTTTCTGTTGGTATCTGACTCTTTATAATTTTCTACAGAGATGGGCCAGACACCTTCATAGTTCATTTCTTGGATACTGGAATAAAAAATTCATGGGAAGCATATTTTGATGATGCCAAACAGAAGTTAGGTATGCTTGTGTTTTAAAAACATTTTTTATTAAAAAGCATTTAGTTTTGGAAATACAGTAAATTAAAGCACAAAGTAAAACTTGCTTACCTGGTAGTGGCGGCATTTTCTTGTTATCATTTCAAATGCATGCTTTCATCAAAGTGTTACTCAGCCTGTGTGAACATCGCTGCAATCAATAAACCTCCAACTCCTTCTCTGCCTGCTCCAACTCCTATTAGTTCATCCTGTTGACGCCTCTGCCCAGGCTTAATTATAGATATGTAAGGAGGAGGGTTATATACGAAGGTTTTAAATACAGGAGGTATGAAATAATACATCTGGTGGTAAGTTACAACAGATTATTAGCTCATTTACAATAAAACTAAACAAAATGCAACATCTTTCTCTGAAGACAAAGGTGAGAGAAAATGTGGTCCTTTATACAATGGAAGTTACATAAACAAACGTGCAAAAGTTTTTAAAAAAATAGTTGGGTTTTCTATCTGGCACTTAATAAACAGTTTACTTCTATTTGCAGCATATGCAAAAGACACTTTCCCTCCAGAGTTTCTGAGTGCTATTCCAATTACAAAGACTCGCAGTGGAATGCAGGTACAATATTACATCACTAATCATAAAAATCTTAATTTTCAATTACCTGATTGGTCAGATTTAACCAATCAGGTTATTCATAAATTTGTCTGTCAACTATCCCATTACACTGAGCTTGTCATTGGATACTGTCCGATTACAATCTTGTTATCAGACATGTGAATGAACAAAACACAACCTGACTTTTTTGTTCATGAGCCAGTCAAAAGTAAATAAATAATCACCATGAAAATAACAACTCACCTCTCAGAAGCAAGCAAAATGGAAGATTTTTCCCCTGCCAATAGTTTCATTTCTTTGAACAGCTAAGAGTTCTACTCAAAGCAGACTGACATGGCAATGCCAGAGCCTTTTCTAGCGAACCAAAGCACTAGTAGTAGCTTTTACCAAAGACTGAATAATGTACTGTCACCAAATTTCCACCTGTGGGAATCGCAATTTCCTGATCTGCGTAATTTTTTTTTTCTTGGAAATGGTAATACTTATGACAAATTGGTAATAAGACTTTGTGTCACCCAATTCTGTCTGTAATTATATTCATGATAAACAAATCAGACTCCGGCTTCGCAGTCGCCAAATTTTGTTATAATTCATATGATTACAGACTGAATTGGACTCCACAACGTCCTTTTACCATTACTAAGTTACACAGTGCCACTGATCATTATGATGGTGCTGAAGATAATGATAACAACAAAAAGAAAAGTCATCCTTAATCACAGGATGTGTGAGCTGACCGTAATAGTTCAAATAGATTCATCTTGCAGTCGTTCATTGGCTGAGACAAGTTTCGTCCTGAAATACTGCCTAGCTCATCAACTCTAAAGAACGAGGACTTTTGTCAAAAGCTGCTTGGCCTTAACACTGATATTTGCTTGATCGTTTACTTTTATGGTCCAAGATTATTTAATGTTTAAAAAATGTATTTTTCAAGGTCCTTCCGGCCCTGCAAACTTAACTCACTGCACAGTCTATCGTTATCAACATGTTAACCTTCCTAAAAAGGTTTGTTTACATTTCTATTCAAGTTTTGATTAGCTCATCATTAAAAGCAGCAAGGTCAACATGGCACCCGAGTTCTGATACACTGCGCCTGGTGTATCTACCGTGCGAGCAGATCTCTCTCATTCAATCTTTCTCTACTCGCAGGGACCACTGGCAGTGCAGGTTTTCTTGGAATTGAGAATGGAAATTTAAAAGCGCATTTTTTAGTTTTGACCCCAACTAAACATTCGAGTAACCTTCACTCCACCGAGAGGCAACGACTATGAATTGAAACCGAAGATTGCACTAATAGAAATAGAAGTTATTACTCGAATTTTGCGATCAAGTTTGAAAGAAAATATACATAATAAGTACATAATAAGTAATAGAAGTAAACTTACTCAGTTTGATGATCGAGACAGTATTCTGGCTCTTCACTTAGACCGCTAGACGTCAACATCACGGGTGAATTTTCTTCGAAAATATGATAAGCGGTTGCTTCCACATGAAATACCTGGCTTCGTTTTTAGCATTGTGTTTTACTCTAAATGCCTCCACGAAGCTCTTAAGAAAAAACTATAAAGTGAGACTTTTTATAGCAAAATTTATCCCGAATTTTGAATAATGACGAAGGAGACAGACTGTTGATGTCGCATGCCGAAAAGGCGGGAAAATATGTAGTGGCACGTAGTCGGTACACGTGGACACGTACCGCCCAGTCTTTCAAACGCGTGCGTTGTATTTTAAAACAAGATGAAAAATAATTGTTTTCGGTGAAGTAAAGTTGTATTTTCGTATTGCGGTTACTATTTCTTTAATATTTCGAAGATATTAATGTAATTTTTATTATTTTACATTTAGGGAGGTTTAATTATGTCGGGAGAGGAAAGACAGAACCTTAAAATATCATAAACTTCGGGGCTGGGATTGTATTCGGAGTGAGCTTATAGTCGGGGGGGGGTGAGGCTTATATTCGGAGGGAGCTTCAGTTGTTTGGGATTACAACCGAATGGAGTTTTGCGTCTCGACAACTTCAACTTTTGACAGTAGACACACGTTCACACGTTAAATGGTCTTCATAGAATGAAATACTGGCAATAATCTAGTTAACCGTATCTGAACAAAACTACAGGTGTAAGATTTTTGTCTATTCCAGACTATTGTTGGTCCCCCTGCAGTTATAATTCCATGGGCTTATACTAGGGGTGGTGATACTTGAGGGCTTATACTCGGGTTTATTAATACTGTCATAATAACAAGATAAAAGGTTTTTGCGCCACCTTAACATTTCAGAATATTGAGGTGGCGCCAATACTTCTTAACAGAAATTTTAAAAAATTTCTAATGTGCTCCTTGGTGTGTAAACGATTTTGATGCACTTAAAAAAGAGGTTCACGAACTACTTTTACTGCAAAATGAGGTCGACTGCTAGAAATAGGCAACCAAAATGTTTGAAGGAGTAAAGGGCTGATAAACTTGAATGTTACTGTAACATCAACTCTTAACAACTAAGTAAGCCTTAAAGTTCAGTGGCATGTAAAATGGAAAACTTTTTTGAGCCACCTAAATAAAAAAGATGTGGTGTGTGATTTAATATGTTATTTTTCAGTTTACTTGTGCGGCGCCTAGTCACATTCCCCATAACCGAGGTAACCATTGCGGTACTGGTGACGTGTGGGTGTGCAACAGTGATGGCTATGTTGGCCAAGTGTGCATACTGAGCATGACGGGTGAAATACAGGTGAGATAGCGCTTCTTGACTGGTTTATGGTGGTGGTGGTGCGGTGGGGGGGGAAAAGGGAGGGTCAGATTTTCTGACTGGGGGATGAGTGTTCAGTGAAGCCCGGAACGCGGTTACATATAAAATAATAATAATAATAATAATAATAATAATAACAATAACAATAACAATAATAACAATAATAACAATAATAATAATAATAGTAATAATAACAATAATGCGAGTTAGAGCATCCTCAATGCTCGATGCTCTTACAATACTCTTAAAATATGCAAAACTTAGCTGAAAAAAGAATAATACAATAATACTAAAAATGAAATCTATAATAAAAACCCCTAACTAGTGCGAGTTAAAAGTTCTCTTGCAATAGTAACTCTATGCTTGTTAGGATATCTAAAAAGATATCTAAAAATATTTAAACGTAGGATGTTACACTACAAATCGATCTCATAGCAACTTGCAATGCTTTTGGCCGGGTTAGATAAGCTTGTCCTTGTACCCAGCTCCTCGGAACCAAAAACGAGAAGTTTGCGCATGCGCTCTTGTTAAAACTGCCCTTAAATTGCGAGAAAAGTTTCTGAAGGAGTGATACACTGTGCAATGGTGCTGCCAGTTGCTGCCATCAGTCGCGAAAAGCAGAGCTGAGTTCTACTTCTTGCAACGCTTTGCGCAACAAAAAACTTGCGAGACAACCCATGTTACGCTGTGCAATTCCCCGGCAACTTTTATCGCAACGACATTGCGAGACAAGTTGCTGAGAAAATTGCGCAGTGTAACAGGGCCTTCAAAATCGCGTATTTTCATAATAAAACTGTCTTATTCAGGCCACGAAACGATGCGCCATTTTGGTACTTGTCATGCATGAGTCGAATGGGCTTCAGCACGGGATACAGTCAACAAAAGTGCGCCAAACGTAGTTTCCAGCGGTATGATTAGCCTCAAAAGCAGCCACCTTATTTCCTATGCAGTGGGACTTGGGAAACTGACTTCTTAGAGGAAATAATGCGGCTGCTTTGGAGGCTAAGGCTCGGTAAATATTTATATTTATATGCCATGGCTTTATTTAACACTTACCAGTACCATGCCATTACTTTAACACTTATTTAACACTTGCTTTGTGGTTAATTTCTGTTTCAGCCGACGGCCTTCCTGTCTGTGTGTTCGTCAAGAATATTGTGTGTTTCACCGGTACCCGGATCAAAACTGATCGGCCTCGAGTGCTTCCAGTCAGACTCCAACAACAAACCCGTCGCACGCTCACCATCAATCGCCAGCAATAATAGCTACAGTCTCTCCAAACAAGCGATGACCCGCTCTGGTTACGTCAGTGACGAGGATATGAGGAGTGCGCAGGCTATCATGGCGTTTGACAGCAGCTCAGACGACGAGGAGGGAATGGGGACTGACAGCTTTGTCAATGGCAAATTTAACGGTTCCGGATCACCGATGTTCGACGGTCGTCTGAGTTCAGAAGAAAGTAGCCTTGATGGTGATGCGGCGAGTAGCCAAGACGAGGAAGAAGAACAAGAACAAGAAGAAGAAGACGAAGAAGAAGACGAGGAATTTGAGAATGCATCAGGCTTTCAAGTAAACGACTCAAGTGACGACGAAGAGAAGTCAATCGGCAAAGGTGGAAGGAAACAGCGCATGAAGAGAAAAATAAGCACCTCGCTCGGTTCAGCAATGAGTCGGAGCAGTGATGGTTTCACATTGAAGGGCAGTCTGACGGACCTCTTGGGCTCTGATGCCAACGAGAGCTCCACTCTCTGGCTGGGGACAGAAGACGGAAGGTGAGTTATTCTTGGAAATATCTTAAAAGTGTAACTAAGCCCTATATCAGATTTTAATTATAAAAAATCTTTTGTATCAGTTGGTATAGAATAAAACAAAACTGTTGGAAATCGGTTAATTTCTTGATTTTTATTTTGCGTTTAAAAATAACTTCAAGATGGTTCACGACTGCGTTTTTTCGCTTTCTACCTAGGGACCGGCCCGACGGACGAATGACCTCATTCCCCGAGTTGCGAGATAATCATTAACAAATTTCCCATGCTCCTTTTAGCTGAGTCATGTCTTACTGCTAAAGTCAAAAGTAGTAAAAAGTAAAAGATGTGCCAGGCGTCGCACGATGACGTCACGTCGCTTTCGAATCCACATCTCCCAGTGCTTGGTCGTGAACCAAGATGGCCGAATCGGGGTTTGGAACAGGCCATAAAAAGAGAAATTTAAACTAATTTCAATTTTCTCCTAAAAGTCCCTCAAATGTACCATAGAAAAAGAATTGAAATGGGAGCTAGTTGCGTTTAATAGGGAAAATTAATAGGGTCCAGGACAAGTTACTGGCTACGTGTGATCCCTTGCCTCCCTCCCACGTTGTGGATATCAGATGAGATGAGACGAGTTGATATCTGGGTTCAGGGTCTTCTTGGCATCGTTGTTCATAGGCTCCTTTAGGACTGTCTTACGCAGTGTATTTCCCATCTGCTAAAATATTTCTGTTTTTATAAAAATCCTTCATTGCAAAAAAAATTTGCGCATGTTCCATGGGCATGCTCGACCTTCATCCATCCAACCTCTAATATCAACGTGCGTGCTTTAATCATATCGCTTTCGTGTGTTTATTTCTGTACAGTATTTATGTTTATCCTGTAAATGAGAGCCCTGTGCGCATGCAGGCGCGGAAGAACCAGATGAAGATACAGCACCATACCGCGGTTTTATGTGTCCTGTAAGTAGGTTTTACGTAACCCATTATTTATAAGAACCGTTTTCATTAGATTGTTGGGCCGAAAACGACCAACTTTTAAGAAGAGAGGTCTGGCTGAGACTAAGAAGGGAATGTTTACTCTACCATTTTCAAAAATGATATTGAGAGTCAACACTAAAATATCGAAGAGAACTGTGCATTTTCATGTCTGATTTTGGTAAACAGGCGATTTTGATACTAGTATAGAGAGCCGTTAGTTTGCTGAACTGAACTGAGGCGAAGGGTTAAAGCACGTGCACGAAACGTGTGCTTTATACCAAACCTCGCGGTGAACAAAATATACCACTTCAACCCACATGTTGAACTGTGTTCAGTCGGCCAGTACAGCGAGCTCAAGTTTTACAAACCAATGCAATTGAGCTCATATGCTGTCGCAAAAGCAAAGGAGGTGAAGCAGACGCAGAGTCAGAAAAAGGAAAATTTCCTTTTTCCTTCAACACACCCTGCGCTTGCATTTGGTCTTGCTTCATGAGTTTTGTAGTGTGAGACGCAAGCCAAAGACAGAGGCAATCGCGCATGCGCACCCTCTTCGCTTATGTCCCTTGTTTCACTCGCTTCACTTCTGTGTCTCCTCGTTTGCGTCTTTAGTATGCACAGTCTGCGTCTGTGACTCCGCTTGAGTTCCATTGCGAACTTGCCTTCTTTCGTATCCTTTCTCCTGATGGGTTTTTCAAAGATAATAAAAAATGAATTATCTCATTTTATAGCTACTCGACTTGTTACTGTCGCATCTGTGCTTATTCTTTTCTCGTTTGTAGGTATGTGGATAATCAGGTGTTTGTATCGTTGGCAAACGGTGATCTCTTTTGCTACAGAAGACAACCAGGTATCTAAACTGTGTCCTTTGCTTTAATATTTGCAGCTGCGCAGAGAGGCCGCGGAGAGAGAGAGAGAGAGAGAGAGAGACAGACAGACAGACAGACAGACAAAGACATACAGACACAGAAAGAAAGACAGACAGACAAAGAAAGACAGACAGATAAACAGACAGACAGGCAGAATCTTTATTTCAACACAAGTCTCTTGACTTAACCTGTTGTATGATGTCGATTGTTTGTGCACTGAACAATATTGCGTTAACAAGCGTTCCGTTAACTCGTCATGGCTTTTAATACTTAGTCTGGGGACTTTGCTTTAAAACTTGTCTAGGATTTTAGGTAACTTAAGCTATTTGCAAAACTGCTCATAAGATCACCTTTCAGAATCCTACTATTGATCAGTTACTGTAAGTTTTAAAGTTTTTTTTTTGTGAAACGATTTGTTATTTTCGTTACCATTGTCTGTTTCATTGGACAAACGAACAGAGAGATAGAAACCACGACAGGGTTTGTGTTCGTAGCTTTCCTGCCATTGGTTGACGAAACAAAAGGCGAACAATTTGTGAACTCGCTTTTCAAGGTCAAACGAAAGTCACTCTATAAGTGTCCACTGTGGTTTTACGTAATTTATGCTAAAGTATTACTCATTTTCTTCGCGTCTGGCGACCACTCAACAGCTCATCTGTTTTGATTTTCCGTTTCAGGGGGGTGCATATCTTGAAGAGACCCGCCCAACCTGGCGAGAGGCCCTGGGACTGTTTTAAAGGCACCACCACCGTCAACGTACCAGCACACTATGTCCTGGCCTACGCGTTCGCGTTGGACGAACGGGCAGAGTATGACGACATGTATAATACAGGTACTAAGTGGTCTGTTTATGAAAATAAGTTTTTCGAAGGAGGGGGGGGGGGGAGGTGTACATTATCTTCTAGTCTCGTCCTTTCATTGGACGAGCAGGAACGTGTGACGGCATTTTCGATAGACCTTTCATAATACGCCGTTCGTTACCACGAACGCGATCTTTGAGTCCAGGCCAGTATGTATGAGAACTTGGCACTTGACCTCGACTTGAAGTTGTTTATCGTCACTCGTATATAGGTATTAAGTGGACTACTAGCGCGTTTTCCTTTCAAGGGTCTAAGAGCCAGTGCACTCGGTGTAAATTTGTTTAGTACGACTGGATATTTTATTCGTAATAAACTGATCCAGCCACCCTACACATCTCTTCGCTAGTTTTCGTTTTTTATTTTAACTGATCCTTTATCTCTCTTCAGGTCAAGTTATAGAGGAATTTAATCCACTGACTAAGGTATTTCGTTTATCAAACTACCGTATATATCCTATTAAAATCCCCTTCTAGTAATTACGCCTTTTGTCTAAAGAGCGTACATGGCACGGAAACACGAGAACATTGCTAAACTCGTGGTCCTCGATTCAATATATACAATTTTCAGGAACGATATACAGCTATTTCAAAAAAGGTTGTCACAGTCAGTAGTCGATATTGGAACCGAAAGGATATTTGGGTACATTAATATTTAGTGATAAATTACAGTGATAGTGAGGGAAGCGTAAATAATTGTGTCACGATGAACCTGAACTCTACATTATGCAAAGTCAATGCTAATAGCAATAAGTTATGTGTGCTTCTTGAACGCCCATTTTTACATTTTGGTTCTAGTATCAACTATTGACTATGACAACCGTTTTTGAAACAGCTGTATATGACAAATTCGTTAATTACAAGACTGGTTTGCAATATCTGTTGTGAATGTTTTAATGTTCCCCTTACAGTAACAATAACAGTAACAAAAAGCGTTATTGACATGAGAGAGGTGGGGTGAACCAGCCAGATGATCGGCAGGTTTCTCACGTGACCTCAGTAAGCCAGTCAGATCGCGCCGCCTCGGTTTGGTATATGGCACCACCCCAGAAGGCAATTCGGGCAAAAAAAAAACACGAATCGTGATTCTGGAGTTTGGACGCCATTTTGGAAAAGCAACCACGCACGCAAGGAGTTGTGGGATGGTGCCATATACCAGAATCAGTCCGGCGTGCCTTGCGCGCCTAGTCCGTTCACCTGGAGGGCGTTTGTTGGAAGAAAATTGATTTAAATGCTGGTCTTACTGGACATTTTTTGTTGGGCGAGCAGACCAAGAGCATGCTGTTCTCCTTCTTTCGCAACAGGTATCCAGAATGGAATTTAAACCTGTTTGGCCGTCGACTGCACGGGATTTTTGTAACTTCGGGGCAGTGAAAGAAATCGGTAAAGGTCTGTACGCAATCGCTTCCCAATCCGTGGAACACGATGACTGTCAGGAAATGAAGGGTTTTGTGAGGTAAGTGGACGAGTTTGTTGTAGGAAATTGGAGTAAGATGCATGCAGGGCTATGATACCGACAAGATATGATGATGGTCCTTGCGTGTTTTTGTGCTTTACTTAGAATTTTGGGCATTGTCTATAATCTATCTCTCTTGACACATTGGTTTTTATAATAAAAAAAATCCGGCACCCTTCTGAAGTTTTCCCAATGCTATGTTCAAACTTCTAAATATCCCCAAGCAGTTGCCTGCCTCCAAATGAACGCATCCAAACAAAACCCGGTAGATGTTCCTATTTATTTTCTTATGTTTTGCGGCGGAAAACTAAGAGAGATACTTATATGTATTTTATAGTTGTAAGACAAGTGCTTTCGTTTTGTTAGTAGGATCGAAGAAAATATTCAAACTATATTTTAGAGAATATCGTTCTTTGATTCAGCATTTGATATTTTTATTTTTTGTTGTAGAGCTGAGCTTTTAAAGGCTGGGTTTATAGTGAAAGAATTGAGCTCGGATCCACCATCCTGTCAAGTCACATACATCAGCCAGGCAGACTTGAAAGGTTTGTAAAGTGAAGTGAGATAGGGCGAGGCAAGGTGGTGTGGTGTGTGGTGGTGATGTGGTGTTTTTTGGTGTAGTGTTTGGTTTGGTGTTGTGTAGTGTGTGGTGAAATGAGGTGAAGTGAAGTGAGGCGAGGCGAGGAGAGAGGTGGTCTAGTGTGTTGTGGTGGTGACCAGTGTGGTGTGGTTTGATTGGTGTGGTGAAGTGAAGTGAAGTGAGGTGAATTGAGGTGAGGTGAGTCGAGGTGAGAATGAAATAAGAAGAGGTGGTGGTCATAAAGCATGAGATGAAATGAGATGATATGAGGTGAGGCGAGGCAAGGCGAGTTGAGGTGAGGTGAGGTGAGGTGAAATGGGATTGGGTGAGGTTAGATTAAGTCTGATCTGAGGTGAAGCTTAAGCGAGGTGAGCTGAGCTGAGGCGAAGCGATCCGTGGCGAGATCATGTGAAGTAAGGTGAGCTGAGTTGAGGTGAATTGATGTGTGGTGAGGCGAGGCGAGGCGAGTTGAGGAGAGGTAAAATGAGGTGAGCTAAGCTGAGGTGAGCTGAGCTGAGGTGAAACGACGTGATGCGACGTGAGTAAAATGCGGCTGCTTAGCCTGAGTGCTGGCATCAGCAAGGACCCTTGTGACATACCACGGTAATCGTAACAACAAGTAGGATAGGCTTGCTAGTGTTAACCAGCGTCTTAATTTTTTTGTGTGATTTTTAAACTTGGCATTAAGATTGAAATATTAGATTGCGTGTTCTTCTAAGAGCAGACAGCTTGATAGCGATGTCTTGAGTTTAACTTCGTTTTTCGATGCACCATTCACATATCAAAAGGCAACCTGCCAGTTCGGATTGTCAATCGAGTTTCTCAGTCACAGCCCCAGAACCTGGCAACCTTCCGTGACAAGCTGGAAGCGAGGTACGCAGAGGACATGCGCAGTCCCGCTGATGAGATGCGGGGGTTTCAGAAGAGGGCTGTAGATCTGTGGATGGAACTAATGAAAATGAAGGAACAAAATCGCCAGGGCGGTATACCTAAGTCATCCGAAGATTCTGCAATTGCTGAGTCAGATGCTTCGGAGCTTCCTCCTACTGCTACTGCAGGACAGGCAGAAGAGGGGTCCACTGGGAGTACAACATCTGGATGTAGTCAAAATGACAGCGATTTTGAGGTAAGAGTACAACAACAACAACCTTTATTTGTATCATTTTTTAGTATACATTCCCTTAAATGAAAAAGGATAATGTATGAAATATAGGTTTCAGGGGAAATGAATAAGGAATGTTAATGAAAGTTGATACAAAAAATTCTAGGTACGGGCACCTTAAAGTAGCTTTGGGGGCCAATGGAGCTAAGATGTACTTGAGGGACGAAGTGAATGAACACATAAAAAAGGAAATGTAATAGATTAATAAAAATTATTTGGACAGTAGTAAAAAATATTCAGTTTTGATAAATGTTGAAATTTGGATAATTTTCCCTTTGTCATTTTGTGTATTGTTGTTATGATTTGATGTTGTGTCATCTCGTACTGTGTCGTGTTGTGTCGTCGTGTCGCTTGATGCTGTTGCGTATCATATCATGTCGTGTCACGTTGTGCTATGTTATGTTTCATTACCTTAAGTTAGGTCAGGTTACTTTACGTTATGTAAGTGCTACGTTAAGTGAGCTTAAGCTAAATTATGATAACTTGTGTTAACTTAAACTAGAGGGAAATTACTGTCTTCAGCTTAATTTGCTCTTAATCAAAGCCGTTTAACATCCTTTCTCTTTTTCCTTTCATGTTTATATTATTCTGTTGTTTAACGTTTGTTTTTCGTGAAGGCGTGGTAGAAGCAAAAATTAGAAGCCATATTTTTGGAGCCGATTGACGTTGTGTTTAAAACAACAAAATTATTTTTACAAAAAACCACAAGTTATGAATTTTAGACACTACACAAGAAGAAGTTCTGTTCAGAGCTTTCGGCTCGAGC
>JAOBYF010050455.1:0-12552 GCA_025403605.1 Parazoanthus darwini
ACCAAACCAATGCAATGCAATGAAACCCCCAAGGAAGGCAAAACAGATGACCAAATTCACCTGGTCAAGATCCGCTGAACACAGGAAATAAAAGGTGTGGGAAAAGCGTGAAAAGAGATCAACAGACAGTAGACAGACTTCGTCATTATATGGAACTTAGAGCTGGTAAGATCTGCCGAAGTTACAAATATTTAATCTAATTCAACTACCACATTGTCCTACTCGACGTTATCTTACATTTTGAGATTATAACCGCTTAAATATATTTGAAGGAGAAAAGCTGTTTACTCTCAATCTTAAACTTTGATGCTCAAATCATAAAAATAGGGTTTTCTTTTTGTAGCATAAATATCAAACTTCTAAGTATAGAACAAAAAGGAAGGAGAAATACCAACCTCTTAGACTTGGAAAAATTACCTTTGTTTGATTCCGCAGTACCTGTCTCTTCCCAACTTTTAAGCTATACATACGGGTGAAAAGATATTCAAACTGAGTTCTTCGTCTTCAAGTCAACTAGTGCAAGGTAAATGATAAGAAAAAAATAAAACACATACTAACTGACACAGTTTTCCGTCCCAAAATGAGAGGGCGCGCATTAGTTAAATGTTATATCTATCTATTTATCTGTTGAAATTGAAATGTAAGGGTCAAATAAACCAACTTCAGTTTTCAGCTTGATTTTCTTTTCTAATGACAGTTCAACTTACATTTCAATTTCAATTTCTGAAAAACGCATTCAAATAGCCACGATCGCCGAATCAGAGTGATCTTTCAATTTTAACAAGGACAACGCATTGTTTGGTGACCAATAACAAACAAAGTTATATTCTATCTATCTATCCTATCTATCTATCTGTCTATCTATCTATCTATCTATATATATATCTATCTATCTATCTATCTATCTATCTATCTATCTATCTATCTATCTATCTATCTATCTATCCAATTTATACTGCTGTCATAAAAAAATATTACCTCAAGAATGCTTCCTGCTTGGTCTTCAAAAGAAGAATGAAAAATCAATGCTAGAACAAGGACTTAAGTTAGCACAAAGTCATGTGTAAGCAATAAATGTCTAGCCAATAGAAATCATATTACGTAATGCAGTCAATAATGAAGTCAATCTGGTGACCTCTTCCAAAAAGAAGCTTTGCTGGTGTCTCTTAAATGAAGTGTTGATTTGTTGACATTTTTACTAAATGGAAATTCTTTAACAATTGTTCCATTAGACAAGTATGTCCTCAAGCAAATCTGAGTGTTGTAATTATACTTAGTAAAAAACAACTGGTAAAAAGAACAATTTACAGCGATAATCTTATTAAGATGCCCGAGTCAACGTTCTACCGCACTCAGGAAAATTAGAATTACATACAGACTGTTTTGAATCGCTTTTCTTTGCTTCTGCCAATAAAAGAGGTTATTTGTTTGCTTTTCTCCTCAGTAATTTACTATTCGTATACATGTGCTAAATTTAGGTATTGATAAGATTCCTGGGTCAACATTCCACTGTACTCAGGAAAACTAGGATTGCGTAAACATTTAACTTCCCCTTAGACTAATTTGATTCGTTTTCCTTTGCTCCTGCCAGCAAAAAAGGCTATTTATGTGCATTTCTCCCCAGTAATTTACTATTCGTACATGTGTTCAATTTGCATATTAATAGTTACACCCCCATTACTCGATGAATGTTAATTGAGAGTTATCTATGAAGTTTCTGCACTTCCAGTACTTATAACACTTGCACTAAATTTATCAGCACTACAGTTTTCGTACAGTTGACAAAAGATATAACCACATGTATTTGTCGAAAGTATAATAAAATTATTTACAACCATATCTTACCTTTCCAATAACATTGCTCAACCTTATCTTACGGGGAGTAAAATGCATTAAGCTTTTTCGCACAGGCAGCAAACTTACAGGTTTACCATAACAATGTAGAGGGGAATGAAAAGATATAAAGTTGTGCATTCAAGATATTATAATATTGCTGTTGATATATATTTCTCCTCTTATATTTTCCCTAACTGCGAACAGTATTTTATGTAAATGTAGTTTTTAGTACTCAAAATGACAATTTAAAGTGTCACAAATAGTGTGGTTGGGTTTCCAAACGATGAACCCATTGCAAAATTCTTAAAGCCGGTAAGAATGTTTTTCCACTGAATCTACTATATATTCGCAGTTTCCTGATTCATTAAAAAGATACAGGCGTTTACATATCATAGAGAACTCCGGCAAAACTAACTTTGCTCTAAAAGTGTATTCATAGGACAGCACCTATCTGATTACAATATTAACAGACACTGACATCACAATATAAAGTCGTTTTATTGAATCTTACAAAGTTATTTCTTACCCCTGTGGCACCATTAGAGCTAGCAATTACAAAATTTCATAACTCTAGCGATTTGACTTATTTTTGCAATCTCGGAATCCTTAATATAGCTACAAGCTACAAACTCACTGAAAGAAGTGTAAACTGTTTTGCGAGCCCGAAACAAAATGATCCAGTACAGCCACGATTGAGGGAAACTTTTAGTAAGAAATGTGTACACACAGCCTTCCACTTTGTGAAGCAATGACATTGTCAAAGTAAGTTGATTTGTCACATTTCTTCCTACCCGCGAGCGTCGTGAATTTCCCCCAAATCAGAATGTTTCCCGTTTTGTCGATGACCTTCAATGCAATATTTCAACGGTCTGAGTTACTGAATTCCTCACAATTCTTGCAGAAACCACACGAGGCAAGGCAACAAATCCGAACAAGTGGTTTTTCAACACAGGAACATATGCTAACAAAGTACAGTTGAAGCTTACACAAGGTACACGAAAGCGTCTATAGTTCGAACATTTTAATAAGGCCGATTTTTGGCTACAACTCTCGCATGCAACAGACTTGTTATTTACACGCGCATAACTTTTAGTTCACGACACCATAAAGGCGTGTACAGTTTTCCCAGTTTACCACATGGAATGCTGCAGAGAACAACAAACAAAATGGCGGACATCAAATATGGTATGACTCTCCCAAGATTGTCATAAAGTTTTAACTATGATTCAAAACTCTACAACTCTTTGAGTTAGTCGCAGTAGTCGTAGGCAAGTTGTAGACTTGATTTACACGATGAAGGCTGCATGCGAGAGCTTTAGAGCAAACGTTGCACTGTGTAAGGGCAACGTCCTACTACAGACTCTTCGTTGAGTCCCCGTAAAACGCTTTTTCACATTAACTAAAAATCCACAGCAGTACATATCAACAAACGGCACTTCGTTTGGGCCCCACAGACCAAACCGAAGTGTTATTTGCCTTGTTATTAAGGACATTTACATCTTCTCTATTGCACACTATCATTTCCTTTTTCAAACAACGCTATACTTGTATTAAAGCTTAACATTTCAGAAAATTAAATGATCGAGGTTATATATTCTGAAAACTATCCAAAAGCTCCAAATCGCTTACGCACACCTTCCACAGGCTTTTTCCTTCACTATATTTTTAACTTTCACTGTCTTCATCTTCTTGCTTTTAAATGTTGAAAGCAGTTTTTGGAGTCAAATATTGACAATATCACCTTTCAGTTCCTTTTTTAACACTTGGCAGTATTTTATTTTGTATAAGTTCATTCCTTGTTCATTTGGGCACCAGTATAACGAGATTTAACACAATTATAATTTCAAAGTTATTTATTGAGACGAAGTAAAGGCTTTGTTGATGTTGTTGATTTAAAAGTTTCTTTGTGCGCTAGTTCTTACACTGTAACTTTGGCGAAAGGCTTGAAAAGTGTTTTCTTAAACTATCCTAAACTATCCGGCCAGCCAAAATGTAAGGCAAATACCTTAGTGAGGATATCAGTCAGTCAATTATTGGCGTTGCGATGGCTGAGCTTTCATCTTATTATTTAATCATGTCGATACAATTAAAAGCATAACCGCTTTAGAGGGAATTTCCTTCTAGTGGAACACAATGTCAAGCAATATCCATCTGTGACGACCCACGCTTGACAATATCCAACCAGTCGGCAGGTAATACTTGCAAAACTTGGTTTGTGACTGACGTGTTCAACAACCAGTGCATGTGTGGAGGTCATCGTCAAATTCAGTGGCACAGGTTGTTAAAACATTAGTCATAAGCAACGATAGTCCTTCCTAGGACTGCACATCTACCCGGACTATCAACTTGAGTAACAGTAACCTCTATTCTTTTTCGTGGCGTGTAAAACTGAATTAAGAAATATTTACAGTGGTTAAAGTTTACAATCGTATAAAGTTTCTACAAACACCAAAATCTTTTCGTTCTTTTCCGCAATAGTATGCTCTTAAACCATGACTTATATAGAACATGGAACCTCTAAAGACACATATGTGGTGGTTTACTTGTGACAAAATTTTACTCGCATACTTCTCACGGTGTAACAACTCAATTTCAAAAACGAAAATGTTGATTTGCATGCTGGAATTATCTCCCGTTTTCATACAAACAGTTTTCTCTAACCTTATTCAATATTTTTATATGCACCTGTTTAATTTATTCCTGTGATAGTTGACATGCAATATTTACCATGCTTTAATCGAGTATATCGAGTTTTCCGCTAAAAAGCCGTTCAGTTAAGCATAAAAAATAAGATCTCTTCCTATAGACAGAATAAAATACTGCAAACCAATCATTCGTTCTTTGTTCAAAAAGGTGTTGAGTAAATTATGCTAGAGGGATACTTCAGCTATCCTAACCCTCCATCATACAAATTGCTGAAAAAGAGAAAAACGTTCATAAACAGAGACAATATTTTAAGTGTTTAACGATAAGAAGTGTTATGTACACAATAGGCTATCCGTTATTCTTATAGCTATCTTAAAAAGTTGTTAGGATTTGAACAGTTCATGGCAGTGGGAACAGAAAAAACTTAAAGACGAATGGAGTAATTTTTAATTTGCCGGCCTTTGGGCCAAAAGTATAAAACTGCCACTTCTGGAATACTGCTGGAATTTATTTTTATTTGTTCGAATGTAAAGCTGAAAAACGAAAGAAAGCCAGATAGGACATGTACACAGCAACAATCTTCAAATAGTTGGTTGGTCTAAATAACAAATACTGTTTCATTTGTTTATGCACTGTTGCAATTACTGTCAGGCTTGCACTCGCTCCTTTAAATAACTGAACCTTTTATGCAGATCATTTGTCGTGTGTATTGCTTTCCAAAGCAAGAATTGTCTTTACAGATCCAAGTTTGACCACGTACGGAGAAATGCTCTACTTGTCAATTTGAAAAATCCCCTTTACGGCTGTCTCTACTAAAACACGAACAAAGAAAAGACGGATAAGACATGAGTAGTGGAAAACATAGGATTTGAAACTATCGAGAATGTTGTCTTGTGCCTTTGATGTTCTCACTTTTGCGAGTATTTTCCCTTTTCTTCCCATCGATTCCAAAATGTTTTCAGTATCAGTAGAACAAAGTTGACTCAAAAAAGACGCTCTCAGCAATGAAACCAGCTATACTGTGTTCTATTTTATACAACTGAAAATATGGATGAGACCTTGTAGTATCTCACGTTTTGGTGACCAGGAAATACGTCGATGACAAAGAACACGGTGTTTTTTGTTTCCATCAGTGTTTCTTTTGTAGATCATCAGCCTCAATGCTACAACTTTCACACAAGTTATCCATGCATGATTTTGTTATATCAAATGATAAAGTAGTGTACTTTACGACACATCAAAAACGTATTGTTCATGTCACAATATATTGTTACATGTATATGGGCTCAGTTGACTATGACACACTGCGCGGGTCAAACTGTTATATTTTGTGTGTTTTCTTTGCACTGTCCACGGATGTATGGACGAATTTAGTTAAATTGTTTGAGACTGCATTAAATATGTTTTTACGAGTGCGTGCCTCTGAATATCGAACGAAGTTTGGAAATCGTGGCCACAGTTCAAAAGAGGATTTCGCTCGTATTTTGTTCATTTAGAGCTAAGCCTTGTTTAACGAGTAGTGACAGTGCTATCCGTATGGGAAAATGTGATTTCGTTTACAAGCACATTAGCAAAACAGTTACATGGAAATGGACAATATCAACGTGCCTAACGAGTCACCAGTGGTAGATGAAAACATATCAGGAAAGTGAACACTTCGTTGGCTTTATTCCCCATTTTTTTGCAGTTCCGAATGGAGCAGAAAACAGGTATTTTAAGACTGTTTCTTCGGGTTCCAGTTTAGTGCAGTTTAAATTAAAATTAGCAATTATATTGGGTAAAATAAACTCGATAACAAAATACATTTTACTGTGTTTTGAAACACGCAACTTTCGAGAAGAGTTTTTGAAACAAATAAATATTGGCTGATTCCTGAGATTTAATAATGGACATTTTATATATGAGTTCAAAGTTTTTTTGATCAGTTTATCAGTTTGCTCACCATGCATTTCTTCCAGTTATGTTCATCAAATTGACAGTCCATGAGACAAAAACATAAACTTTTCCAGATGGCAGTACACTCAAACTCCGATATAGAAAACCAAAAAAGATAACTTTAGAATCCAACAGACCATTTAATTATCTTCCTGGAAGGAGAATGATAACTTTTAATGCCCAGTCGCGTGGTTAAATATTGCTTTGTTTTCAGCTTATATTAGTTTCGTCTTGCCAGATAAAAAGAGTCTCGACTAAGGTTACAAAAAACGAAATTATTCGACACTAGTATGGACAAATATTTAGTACAAAGAAGAAACGCGGAAACTTCAAGTTGTAGGCTAGCGCTACAATTTACAATTTTAGGTCGAATAGCTCTGCGTTTTCTCTATGTACTATAGCTTGATGTTTGTCCACGGTAGCGTCTCCAGAAACGAGTGAGAAGAATTGTTACTAAGAGCACCTACTTTCTATTAACTCAAACTTTTCAACTTTGAAAATATCCCAAATCCACAAGTTGGCTTACCTATGTTCTCAGCCAATTAATGTACTACTCCCAGAAACGTTCCATGATATTTTTCACAAAAATTCAAATGTACATTCTTATCAAACCAGACAGGCAAATGTTTTGTTAGAACCAGTAGAAGAAATTCTACGATTATCTCTCAAGGCCCAAAATTTTGGAATGCACTTTCTGCGAAAATGAAAACTATGTTTGTCATACAAATCTTTGAAAATCAACCTCAAGAAGCATCTTACAATTTTGTGGTTTCTTAAATTCTTACAAACGATATATATTTTTTTCCTTTATAATTGCTTTAGTTCTGTTATTCGCACTCCTGAAGCACAATGAAGTAATTCTATCATTAGTATAACAACAAAGGCAGTTTGGAAACAATAAACCTCGTGGTTTCTCTTAAACTGTCCTTCAATTAGATCACCAACAGACCTTGTAAACATATACTTCTTCCAATATAAAATCTCTTATATTTTGAAACAAAAACTGATAATAATGGTTATAAAACAGTTTATCCAACCATACAATGCCTTTCACTAAGAATTCAAGAAATATATTCATATCATCTGCATGAACTCCGTTGCCCAAAAACGTATTTGCTGTAAAATATAAGGTGGAATAACAACATAAACAAGCAGGAAAAAAACGGTGCTTCGATTACATCTGTTTTTACATATTAATTCTGAATTTTCTCCTCACATGCAGTCCGTGCGTTGGTTTCAATCCCTGCAGCTAATATAGATTAGAAATACTTTCAAAGCCAGATTAAAATCCAGCTTAATTTCAAAATACTAATTTAGTCTGACATAACTCAAAGACTGAGTGCTAAGTGCTGATGTTGTTTATATATGTTTTTGTTTAATGTTCTTGTATTATTTCTTTTCTTTCTGCTTGCTCTTCTTCAGTTTTCTTTCCTGTACCGAGTTAATTTAGATCAATTTCTTTAGTCACTGGCTACCTGACTCGTTTAACCCCCATGGTTAGTAGTCAGCACCCACCTAAAATCTATTATAATCTTTCTTTTTAATTTACAATTGTATAACTCTAGGTGAATAAAGTACTTGTTGTCGTTGTTGTTATTCACTAACTCGTACATGTTAACTGAACAAAAAAACGTGTATTTTGTTCGAGAAAGAAAGAGCGGCTAAAATATATATTTGAATCTTGTTAGTCTGACTGAAACTCTCACAGGTGTAAACGAGAATTTGTATGTAACAAAATGTCCGCAATTTTATGACTTCAAAAACTGTTTGAATTTTAAGATCGACCAACTTTAAGTTTGAGCCCCTATCCTTCTAATACTTAAAGACATCTATAGTGAGGAAATCTGTGGAAAGCAAGTTCCGGTTTCTCATTCACCTTTGGTTTTGAATTTAAGGACATAGAAAAATTTGCCTGGTTGGTTCGCTTCCAGGAGTTTGTTGAAAATAACTTGTTGAAAAATAGAAAGAACATGTTACCTTTTTGTTATTAAAAATATTTATCTATTTTTCTGTTTCAGGAGACCATTATTCACAAATTAAAAGAGGAAATTCATAAATGCAGAGTAAAATACGTGACTTACAGAAAGCACGATTGCAAGATAACATTTCATTTTGAATGCTTATGCTCTCAAAGTCAAAGAACATGCGGACGCTTGAACAAATTTGCAGGATTATTTGTAGCTTTACTGGATCATTTTGATGCGAATTGCAAAACAGATTACACTTGTTTGAGTGCGCCTAAAAGTACATTAATGAATCTGGGATCTAAACGAACAAGCGAGTGCAAATTTTAACTTTTATATTTAATGATTCAAGACGGTTTGTGTTCATATGCATTTCAATCCTTTTTGTGATTCGCGCACGGTCAAGATCAACGACAAAAGACTTAGACTAAAGAACAAGAACATATAACAAAGAAACTTTCGGAGTTTAACTATGGCTAAAAGTAGTACATCGAAATTCACTAAATGGAAACCAGGGTTTTAAATTGATATTTAATGTATTTCTTATAGTGGCTTACTTGAGCTAAAGTCTCAAAACGGTTTTTGACTACTTACGTCATCGGTGGGCGTAAGAACCAAAATGCAAAACAACGCCTACATTAAAAAATCAACAGGTTCTCTTTACGGCTGAAAAAGGAAACAAGAAGGATTAATAAGAACAGCTGAAAAAGGTTTTGGTCGATATTCACTGCATTTCACTGTGAGGGCTGTCCAATACACCTGAATCGAGTCGATTCGTCTAAGGTGGTTGACTATCCGTCTCACCATATGTCGATCCGCGGTGTACACATCACGGATCGACTCAGAAATAGACGGTTCATCAAAACGGTAGTCGAACCGTCTATTTCTGAGTCGATCCGTGAGACACTTAGAAATTTTTCAAGCCCAAGCAGAGGGGGTAGATATGTTGACGATTCGCGCAATTCGACTCGAATCGTCACGAATCGACTATCCTTTTGACGAAGCGTCTATTTCTGAGCCGATCCGTGAAACGCTTAGAAATTTTTTATTTTGGTATTTTTAGAACGAGGAGTCATTGTGTTATTGTTTTGTATTGCTTCCGCTCAAGGTACTACATTACGTACATCACGGATCGACATACGGTGAAACGATCCGTCAACCATCTTAGACGAATCGACTCGATTCAGGTGTATTGGACATGTATGGACGTACACTGGAATGTTTGACGAGAAAATAGTTCTGTTGTATTTGTATAGGGATTGTTTTTATCACAAGTCATTCTATGAGCAATTAATATCCGTCCTTTGTCTTTGCTTGAGGGAAGCACCTGTTTAATGGAACAGTAATTAATGAGGAATTTGAATTTCCATCAACTTAATGAAGAATATCATTAAAATACCAACTTGTTTTGAAGCTAAGAGTTAGTTCAGCGGATCTGCGTTATTTTGCATCACAATAAATCTACAGCTATTTTGATTGGTTGGGTCCATAATCAGTGGTTAGCTGGTGACCTGGTGCTAACCTCACACCGCTTTTCTTTTTCACAAGATAGTTGTTCTAGTTGAAAAATTTGGGTTTTATATATCTGACAACACTTGACCTTAAGATTCTTCTTAACTTGCCCTTAAATTTGGACAAATTTGAGTTTAATTTTCTTGATATATAGTTTGGTCTTATACTAAAAGGAGTGTGTATCACTTATTCAAGTTGTTGAAAGCATAGTAGAAAGTGAAAGACCAACGGTTTCCGTCAGGTAAATCATCATGATGACTTGTGTTGTTATGAGCTTCGTGATCTTTAAGACAAAACTATAATTCAAGAGCATAAAATATGAACAGCGAAGCCAAAACTAGCACAAAAGACAGACCAGCATAGATTCAGTTTTTGTTACGATTGATGCAAACATCAGATGAGTTAGGATCCATCTATTTGCCGTGTGACAGCTGTTACATGTACATGCAAACAGATTGAATATTGCTAAAACAGGTTGACCATCTTAGCATCGAAAAAAATCCCTCTAATGTGGCTATTATTTTGCAGCAAATTGATAAGCAGGACTAGTCGTTTTTTATAGCAGTGTGATTGTCAGGCTTTCTTTCTTTTGCACTCTTTTTTATATAACATTTCGATTGTCATACTTAACTCTCTCTCTTTTAGAAGGAGGGACGGGGTTGTTGCAACACCTTGCCAAGAGACTTGTACATGTCCCCAGATTACAGCACAAGAATGGCTAATCACAGCACAGCAATTACCGAGTTGCTAATATAGCCCAAAAATTAGCATATTTTCGACATTTTGTGATTTCAAAGCTTTATCTGCCGCATTACTGAAATGGCACAAAAATGAATTATTTTGAGTATTTTGAGATTTTAAAGCTTACCTACACCTCATTCACCACAAACATTCAAATGTGTTGACGGTTTTACCATGTAAGTTTCAACAACAGATGTCCATAACACAAAGTTGTTATGAAGCCAATCACATCACAATATCTACTTTGTTTATAAAATGGTACACACAAAAATGAATTAAAGCTTAATCTCGCCTGTCATGAGCCCTCAAATTTATTGACTGTTTTAACAGCTGAGCTTCAACCAACACGACATTTAGGACCAGAACAGCCAAACAGAGCACAGTGTCTGTGTAGCTGCTAATTCAACTGGTACAAAGTTAAAATGTTTTGGACATTTCAAAATTAATCACGTGTCTTACTAATGTTCACTTTTATTGAAATGTTACTCCTAGCTACTAAAACGTGGAAATGGCCAAGTATTATGGAACATTTCACAGTTTGAACATTCCTTGAATGATTTCGCTTATCATTGCCGGCTACCTCATTGTTGCAATTTTGGTATATCTCCCTATAAGAAGATAATTGATTTTGATTAGTGGGGGATTTTGCGCAATTTCTGTGTGTGGTATGGTTTATATCTTCTGTTGTCTTTGATACCATCTCGGTGCTTTGAATAATATACCAAAGTACATTATATCATTTTTACGTCTGGGAAAAAGAACTGCAACACAGACGCTTAGCACATAATAGTGTCTTTTTTATATTAAATGAAAAAAGTAGTTTAAATGATTATTGTTATTCACACTGCAGTTGGAAACCGTGCAGTTAGAACCAATCTGACACACGGCATTGCATTTTTGCATTGGTTTGTCCTGAGAATATATATATATATACCAAAGGAAACGTGTTTTTTTATTCATTCATTCATTCATTCATTCATTCATTCCTTCCTTCCTTCCTTCCTTCCTTCCTTCCTTCCTTCCTTCCTTCATTCATTCATTCAATCATTCATTCATTCATTCATTCATTCATTTATTTATTTATTTATTTGTTTATTTATTTATTTACTTGTTTACTTATTTACTTATTTATTTATTTATTTAATACAATATTTAAACAGGGACATCTATTTAGCTGAAAGTTAGTTTAAAAGAGCCCTGTGTAAAAATAAAACAAAACAAAAAAAACATTTTCAAAGAAAGGTCGGTGTACATATTTTGAGACAAACACTAGCATACAAATTGGTACTAGTAAAATTCATGTTCATTTGGCGGTTTTAAAGTAACGTTTGGCAGCTCTCTTGAACTTGGTAATTTTTTCTGTATTTCTGATATGTTGAGGGAGGTTGTTGTGCGTTTTAAAGCTTCCTTGGAATTTCACAGTTTTGGGGAACGGTAGGCGCTGATTTTTCCTGTTTCGTGTTTTGTAGTGGTGTACATCGTGTTTGTTATGCTCTTAGCAATGCAATGGCAGGTTTGAGGTATTAATTAATCTTTAAGTTACTAGATTAAGCAGTTGCTTAAAGTGGTTTATTCTCATCTTCAAAAACTATTTGAAAAACTATTTGAAAATATTCTACCTTTCGAAGCATTTTATCTCGTTTGATTTAAAAAAGTTTATTTAAAATCGTGATCATTGATTTCATCCTTATTTTTATATTTCTATAGAGACGGTAGCTTAAGTTGTACCAACTTTTGATGTTGTGGTGCGGAAACACCAATCTTTGACCATTAGGGTCTCACCTTAATGCACAGGTGGCCCAAGCTACCAATATGTGTTGGAAGTGATTACTCGGGTGTTCGGTTACATATCGCGATTTTAAGCAAATGTATGGGAAATTTGAATTCTTCCTACAATGTTATGAAAAACAATAAAATT
>JAOBYF010050566.1:0-12548 GCA_025403605.1 Parazoanthus darwini
TTGTATGTTTGTCTGCGGATGGTTAGGTTTTTCCCAAAGGTTGGGGTTATTTATATTGTATTTTTATCCAGTAGCATCTTTCGCTTTCAGAGTGGAGGGCGAATCCTTGGGTTCCTCAAGGGCTCCACTTTCAATATTTACATTAACATTTTATTTATTTGTTTAGACAATTTCATTCTGGGTATTCACTTCCAGCAAAGCCGGTTCGAAGCAGCCTCCTCCGCAGGCAACTCTAAAGTGAAATATGAAGCAGACAGGGTGAAAGATGGTTATGTAAGCTGATGTATGGCTATTGAAGGTAAAGGAGATTGAGGGGAAAAAGGGAAAGGTTCGAAGCTGCTTTTAGTGTCGCCCTGACAGAGAAATTTAGCGACCACTTGGTCGCATATGCGACTAAATATCCCATTCAATTACTTGATAACGTGCAACTACAAATTGTAGAGAAAATCGCCAGGTTTGTATCTTGTCAAAGTGTAGAATATGTCCGTTGCATTTGTTCATAAATATGGTCATGCGACCTTGGAAACATCTCAAGCAGTTTTACAAACGACTAACATCTAAATATTGAAAACTGATCGCACAATCGCTTGAAACAAAAACTGTGGCTTTGAGCCTGATTCACACAGTAGTTAGCACAATACAGACCTAGGAAACACACAGACAAACCAAGAAGTAAACATATTAGAAACCGAATACAAACAAACACTGCCCTCCTTCTAATAACCAGATTCAAAATCTACAGCTGACAGAAGCAAGGCGCTTCGTACCTTCAGCCTCCGTGACGTCCTGCAGTAGTTTGGTGGCGTTCCCGTGCGTCGCCTCGATCTCAGCAAACGCACTCTTGGCGCTGTTATATGCTTCATCGACGCGTCGGCTTGCATTCGGCATCTTCTTGTTGCTGTCTTCGTAAGTCTAAAGAAACAACGCAAACAATTATTCTAACATCAAAACTGCAACCACGTTATTTATTTATTATGCGTACTGGGAGAGTTTTAGATCAGGTCTGTGCATGCGCATATCTAAAAAGAATGGGAGCGTCGAGAACGCCGATCTGGAATATCGACTTCTCGTTTCCCTCTTCTTGTTTTCTCCTTTTGTTTTATGAACGAAAACGGTTGCTTATTAAACCGGTGTTCACCTTGCCTACAAAACCCCAAGAATGAGCTTTTCACGTTTTGTTTCTCAAGACGACAGTTCACAAGTACAGCACAAGATAAAGACAAACAAGTATAGTGTAAAACTTTGTTTAACCAATACAAAGTCAGTACTACATGTTTTACGAGCTGTCTTCGGTGATTTCTGCCGTACACTGCTACGTTCCGAGTTGTCTATCACGTGTTTCTTGTCGCACCCAGCCGTGTATCACACGTATTTTCCCGCCGTGTATTAAGTGTTCTCCAGTGCGTATCACGTGTTTCCTGACTGTGAGTAGTCACGTGCCAACTCGTCGTGTATTAAGTGTTCTCCATTTAAGTGCGTATCACGTGTTTCCTGACTGTGAGTAGTCACGTGCCAAATCGTCGTGTACTAAGTGCTAGCCGTGAAAGTATTCCATATAGCTGCGTATCACGTGCTTCCTGACTGTAAATCAAGCGCTTCCTTGATCCATATCACGTGTTAACAACCTGTATATGAGCTAGCCTTGAACGTGCTTTTGCTTACCTTGTGCTTCCTAGCCGTGTATATCATGTACGTTTTGGCTGTGGCCTTTATCACGTGCTTTCTAGCTTTGTACCACGCATATAGAGTGCTCCTGGCCCTGTTTTATGTACTTTGCGACTGTGTATCATATGCCTTCTAGCTTTGTATCACGCGTTTTCTAGCTGTTTTTCTCACGTAACACGTACCTTTTTGGCCTCTTGGGAGATGTTATGAGCCTTCCTGGCTGTGTCCGAGGCGTTCTGTGCGACCTCCTTGGCTCGGGAGAAACACGTCAGACCCTCGTCCACTGTGTCGATGGTGCTGTTGATTAGCCCAAGGGTTTCCTCGCCTACTCTTAATGACGAGGAGAACTGGGACTGGACCTGCAACAGCACATGACTGGTTATAAGAGAAATGTGTAGGAAAAGCTGGTATAACTAACAGCACTCTGAGAATTCGGTGAAGAACGATTGATACCGACAAATATAATCTAAAAACACAGAGATAATGATGGAATATTTGTAAGTCTAGCTAACATCCCCCCAGGCACCTATTCTGACAATCACCGGTACCCATTCTAACCACCAACCCAAGGGCACCCATATACGGACAATCACCCCAAGGTACCCCTACTGATAACCACACCATGGGCACCCCACTGACAATCATACTATGACAACTTACAATCATGGCCCCCTTCTGACAATAGACCAATTTCGATATATTAAAATTCAGCCTAAAAACAAAAAAAATGAGGCTCTGAAGAATAAAATACAGATTTTGTACGGTTTGTGCCCAAGAGCCTCGTGTTGATGTCTTGCCTCTGTCTAGACATCAATATATAGAAATTGGTCTTTTACCACAACGGCACATCTACACCACCACTACTTACAGTCTTAGTAATGTTGTCTATATCGTGTGCCATCCTGTCTGTATCTCTCTGCAGCGACTGGGCCTCCTTTACATGGCCTTCAGACTCCTTCAGAGAGCTTTCAATATTTTTCACGGTATTGAGTGTGCTTTGCGACACATTACTGGAAAAGAGAAACACGTGCGTTTTGTTAGAAACAAACGCCAAATTACTCCAAGACATAACCTACACCGTAATAAAGGTTCAAAATGCTGTGGATCTTCTAAGAAGATCGTAGCCTCCAAAGCTTTATTTCCTTCGCCGCGGGTTCCCTCCCTCGGAAAACGAGCTAGTGACAATAAGGTTAAAACCCAACGGGAAAATTGCAAGACATAAAGAAGAACGAGAAGATTCGAATACTTTGGGCAGCATATGACAAGCTATTTCTCGACTTTCACTTTGGAACACAGTAGATTTATGGACCTTAAGTTCTGACATCTGCTCTGGGTTTCGCTTTTGAGCAACACCAGATAGCTTGGGTCCAGAAAGTACTTTGTGACCCGTTTTGCAAGCTAGCCATTCAACTGGTTGTCACGCTTGCTGGCACTCCGATAATGCTTTGAGCGCGTACTTGTTCGTAAATTATTAAAAAATAAAGCAAAATGAAATGTTTCGCAAGCTTACATTGCCTTCTGCGACAACTGCTCCACCGAACGTGCCTGTGCGAGCCCGGCCGAAGCCCCCTCGTATGTGATATTAATCGCTGTGTCGTTTACCGGAGTGTTGCTTATCTCACGGGCCAGCCGCTGTATCTCCTGTAGAGTGACTGGCAGGCGCATGGCTTGTACATTCTCCGATATCGTATTGGCATCGGCTGTGGTGTTTGCAACCTTAGCAACTCTATTGATGCCCTCTACGACCTTATTCAGCGACGACTGTGCCTGGCTAAGAACTCCAGTGGCATTCGACTGTGTGGGAGAAATGAGAGTTAAAACTGAACTCAAATATGAATCTGCCAAGTAACTGAAAAATGAAACTGAAGCAGAGAAGACGTATAAGTAATAAGTGAAGTTGGAACACAATTTTAAATAACGATTTGTTTCCTTTGTACAATTCCAGTATCAAACAATAAACACTGGCAGACTTTGATCAAACGTACAATTTAAATGTAGGGTTTAGAGAGAACTTCACGACGAAACTCCTAATGACTTCTCCATGACTTTTCCACGACCTTACAACATTTTCAACAACTATTAAAACAAATATCATATTCGCAGCAGCTTTTCTGGCAATTGTTTTACGGTTTTGATACTTTAATTGTCAACAGCTAGAATCGAATGGGGTGAAAATGAAACTTTATGAGGTTTCCATGAGCTAAAATTACTTTCCTAAACTCTATGACTTTTCTTGGCCTGGAAAACGTATTTTCAAATTCCATGGCTTCCCTTTGCTATTCCGTGGCAATATAAACCACGGCGTTGTCAAATACGCCGGGTGAAGTATTGCTTTTGCAACTATGTATTTGCTGAAAAAGGAGCTGGTCACCTATTACTTGCAGAACTTACGAGAAGAGCGAACTTGAAATTGCACCATTCTGTCTACAAAAATTCTTATTCAACATGAAACCTCACAGGGGACCTTTTTGTTTTCTGCACCTTGCATTAAATGAGAAAATGTACATACAGATAAATAAATAAATAACAACAACCTTGAACTCTGTCGCGTTGCCTTGTGCCTCCAAAGCACGCTTCTGTGCCATTAACGTTTTCTGATGAGCCTCCGTTGCATTATGGACTGCCTCAGCTGCTTCAGCTCGACGCTGAGTGGCCGTTACCATAGCAGTATCAACAGAAGTCTGGGCCGAATTAATCATTTCTTTGGCCTGCTTTCCAGTTGCCGAGGCTTTTTTAATGAGATCAGCAATTTCCTGTGCCACACGAGAAATTTCATCCAGCCTTTGGCGGCTGGCAGCTAGCGAGGACTGGAAACTAGGCCCCACGTTTGTCTCAGCCACACGTCTCTGCGAATCAACTTGAGGGAGTTTGGCCATAGCTTCCTGTATCCGCTTCGCCGCAATTGCAGCTGTCGTGTTAGCTAGAGAGATCTGGTAGAAACAGAAGCTCTCCATTAGCATCTAGTTCAATTCGAAGTTCATAGCAGTTCAAAAACAGTACCTACAAAAACTCTTTGCTGCTCCTCAAGAACACTAATTACATACAGTCCACTCAAAAAACAAGGTTTTGACGTCAGAATAGCTATGATCCCAGTGAAGATCAGCTCCCGTTCTTCTACATATTTTTCAGAAACGAAGTTTGTTTCTTCTGTGCAATTGAATATGTCAAGACGTCCTCTTCAAACTAACAAAACATACAGACACACGAAGGAATACAAAAGTGCCCAGAGTTCTTCATTTTAGTTCTCCCTTAAATTACCTCTTTTTCTTTTATTAATCATGGGCCCACAATAATTGATTCGCTGTTGCAATTCTCCTATTAAAGGTCAATATCATTTGATGATCTGCTTATGAATTGACGTTTATCACTTTCATCACTCCCAAGACGATCTTAGGCAATTATGGAAAATGGTTAAAATTTTGCTAAAGGATTTGAACGTCTCGCCTGTAACTTTAAAACCTACAATAAAAATCTCCTGACTTCGGTCTTCACATCCTAAGAAATAGATAAAGGCAAGTAACTAAAGTCATCTAAGAAAACACCAATATTATTGAAAGGGCTAGAGTCTGCTTCATGCAAAGATTGCTTGTTCTCGACTTTCTTCAAAGCAGTCCTTACCATTTGATAGCTGGTCAATATGTTTCCGTAAGCTTCATACGCCGATACGTTAAAACCGTAAGCCATCCTCCTATAATTAGTTGCCATGGATACAATGGTCTCGTGGTCAGCATAAACCTTCGCCCCAGTCCCCCCTGAGCCTGGCTGAACGTTGGGGACCGAGGGAAGCTGGTTCGGATCCACTGGTATAATTTCTACTGTTCCATTAAACTTGTATACGACTGTCGTTAAGTATAGTTGAGCTTCTGTCAAGATTTGCTGGGAATCGTTCAGCTGCTTCTGGTACCGCAAGATGCTAGCTCGGATCTGGTACAATACAAAAACACAAATTTAAAAAAATAATCCCGATGTAAAACATTAATTAAAATTAAGGTAAAACTAACGTATCCATACTATTTTGGTTTATTGTACTTTTTATTAACCCACGCTGAAACAAAATTAGTTACACCCTTAGAGAACAGAAAGTGAAAAGAAAATACTTATTTGTTTAGGTCTGGTTTTAGTTTCTTTATAGCGAAACAAATAGTTTCCAAAGTTGTTCTTAAAGTCCATCAAGTGGCAAAAGCTAAAATGTTCCACTCAAAGATGTGGACTGGGTTCGCAGCAGGCTCAGAAAGGTTCAGAAAGATTTGATGAATCTTGGTGTTCTGCACATGCTCAGTTGCCTGTGCACCAAAGCTGAAGATGTGCAAGTACCATGAAAATGTTTTTTTTTAGGAAGTAAAAACACTGATGCCACGGACTGTCGATCAAAATGGAAATAGAGGAAATAAAAGGATTGTTGTTGTTGTTGAGTTTAGGGTGCTGTTATCGTTCGACTACACTCTTCTTTTTTTAATTAAGAACCAGTAAAACTGCTCAGGCTCAATGTTCTTATTTTTAGGCAATTTCAGCCTCAAAGTATTTCTTATTTTGTTCTTAACAGCTATGTTTCCGTAGGGATTTAAACTCGCCTAAAATTCGGCAAGGTGCTTCTGTACACTGTTTCACAAAAAAGTTGAAGTGCCTTTTGCAAGACAAACTGTTTTTGAATGCCATGGGTTCGTTATCGGAGAGCTGAGTACTGTAGGACTACTGCAGTTCAACACTGTACACTTGCACTTATAAGTTTTTGATTCAGCCTCAATTTGTTCTTATTTTGTTCTTATTATTCGGACAAACTCAGCCTCAATGTTCTTGTTATGTTTGCTCTTAATAAAAAAAGAGTGTAACCAACCAGAGAGCCGCTTCAAGCAGCTGCTAGCCGACCCAAACTTGCTACAGTACAGAAAACAATTCAAAGTTATTAGGGGAGGGGTGGCTGTGTTTACCCTGTCAAGTTGCGCTGTCTTCCCCTCCAGGTTGTATTGTGCTCCACCAAACACGTTGTTGGCGTAAGACAGGTTCCTATCCAGTTGTTGTAGCGTACTGTTAATGTCTTCTCGTGACATGCCACCAAACGCCTGGAGTAGGTCTGTTACGTTCTTCTCCAGCAGAGAAACTGCTTGACTCTCTTTATTGATCAGCTTCCACCAGTTAAAGTAGCACTGTTCTGTGCACGGCTTGCAGTATGGCGGCTTTCCTTTCGTTATGTAAAGAAGCAAGTTTGTAACAAAGTTAACTACGAGCATTTAACGTTTGTCGGCTCGGAAATGGACTGGACCCGACTGATCAATTTCAAATAGGATCACAATACATGTAACATAACAGATTTGCATTGCGCGAATTTACATGGCGTTTTCAGATTCGCCTTGCAATAAAACTATAAAATTAACGTTAGTAAAAAGATATCCTTCATCTCTACTCTGAGAACGAGAGATGCCATTGGATAAAAATACAATGTAAATTACCCTAATCATTCCGATAAACCTAACTATCCGTAGACAAACATACAATGACTTATTGTGAGAACGTGTCAGCTTTTGTCAAAGATCCGATAGGATCTTTCGTTCTGAGACTAGAGCCTTACTGAAATCGAAAGCGAGCTTCTCGTAAGCAATTGTTACCGATTTCACTTTTAAAATCAAAGTGCAACGAACTAATCACGGAAGACATAAGATGCTACAGCAGAGAAACTAATTTTTAACCTTTTCTCGGGGAAGCAAGCTCCAAGACCCCCAAGGAGTGGTTAATCATTTGCCGAGATTCACCTGGTGTATACACACCTCCACTCCTCCCCCCTCCAAAAATAGCACAGATAAACTTACACGGATAATTCAACATTCAAATATAAACTTTATTAAAACTATTGTAAACATTATCATTGCATCTTTAAGAAAGGAACCATACATTTTAATAATATTTTATTGGTAGTTGTGTTAAACTTATACCAGCATAAAAATATCTTATTGCAAAAATCTTGTCACTGTCTAACTAGATTCATCTACTATCGCTTTAGCTATCAAATTTTATGTACAGTTGTTCAAATTCTCTGACGTGTGAGAAACTATCACTTCCAAGGAAGTAACAACTGATTTTATTTTTGCAGAATCTAAGCAGCTCTACATGGACTACCATTATACGTACTATCAAACATTTACACAAAACTGCATTTCTGCATTTTTAACAACTATTCCACGAACGCGCGTTGGATACGAGCTTTTAGATAGCGGACGATGTGCGGAGCACCGAGTTGGCTATTATAAGTTCATATCCAATAAGCGCACGTGAGTGAAATAATTGTTTTATATACCACTGGATAAAATAATCTCTAACTATATATTCTACCGCCTTGAGTTTTCGGCCATTTTGAGGGAAAATTTTCCCGTGATAAAATTGTCAGTTCTTATATTTGGACAAACTACAGGTTATAGGATTTAGACCTTGAGTAGAGAGCCAAACAGATTATACCAGAAATTCAATATCCAGACGAGTGTTTGGTATTAATAAAATATATTATCCTTGCAGCTGCCGTTTAAGATGAGTTTCAAATTTGTTTTGAGAATTGAGGTCTCATCCTTTGCATCTAAGTTCACAAAATCTCCAGTTAGGCTTTGAGCCAAATGGGAAGAAACTGCAGAAAGATTAAATGCCAAATTTCCGCAACTTACTAATATGAAGGTATAAAACAAAGTAACGAGAATTAGCAACTTGTTACTTGACTCTTTAAGAGGAGCAAAGGAGTTTTAACTCTTTTGATAATCTTAGAAAAAGCTTGTAGCTTTTCTTGTTTAAAAAAAATAGAGTTTTTTAATCTTTAGTTTTACAGATTTTTTGACAATAGGTTAGGAGTGGAGGAGAGAACAAAAAAATTTAGAACTCCCTCCCCTCAGGTTCATTTCAAATTTTACCAGCATTCCTGGCCAATGTTTCTTCACTGCTGGGAAAAATGATGAAGTCTGTTATAATCTGTTTTTAGCATGGAATTAGCCAAAAGGCAGGAAAATTTAGGATTAATGTGATAAACACTGATTCATTTGAAATCAAATTCAAAAATAAAACTAATGAAAAATAAATTGTAAATACTGATTTAAATTTGTTTTTTCCCCAAACTGGGAAAGGATCAGTAAAACCAAAGATTAAAATACTGTGGCCTAAATAGCAGGCAATTAGCGTCATCAGAAATTTTATTCTTAAACATGTAAGGCTGTAAAGTCTTGAATTACACCCTCAGGCATTGTCAAATAATATTTTGATTGTGATCACATTTCACTTATTTTTGCATAATTATCATAATACAGTTTACAGTAGCAGCATTATCTTTAAGACATTGAAACCAGATGGAATAGGCTTTGTACATATATAATAACTTTGGACTAAAGTTGTGGTGAACTCACATGAAATCCAGTAGCTGCTTGACTTCTTCAAAGGCCTATAAGAACAAGAACCATATAATATTAAATATTTTCACCTTCTACATGTTTTTGATGTTAGCAGGCAAACTACGGAATAACAATTTTCTTTTAAATTTTAAAACTACATATATTATCAGACCTGCAGTCCGGGGTTTCCAAGCCTGTGACACAAAACTCACATTTCATAGTATAGTATCATTCGATTCTCTCTTTACTGGTATATCATTCTAAATTAATATCATTCGCTATTTATATACAATTTTTTTTGTACTGGAGGTATCATTCACTTCTTATATCTACTAACATTCACTATATACTAGCTATAGTTAAACTGCAATACCTTTGAATGTGATACATCAGAATATGCCACACATCACTTGTATTTTTCGTACACACACGAGCCTTTAGGCGAGTAAGTATTTGAAGAAATTATTGCAAGTGTCAAGTGGCATTTTCCATGGTACTTCACGAGAAAACACTGCAACACTAATTTATCCCTTGCCTAAATCTTTGAAAAATTTAGAGAAATTTCTGGAAATATTTTGAAAATTTTTTAATATTGTTCAAATAATTTTTTTCAGAAGTTTTTGTAATTTTTGAAAATTTGTGGAAGTATTTGGAAATCTTCTAAAATTTTCAGAAATTTTGGACCAAATTGGTTCAAAACATATTTTGAGTTTTTACAACTTACAATAATTTGTTGCTTATTTTTCATTTTTCTTTTTCAATACTATCCTATTTGATCCTATAAATAATTACCCGGTAGTTTATTTTTTGCAAATTTCAAGAACTTTTGCTATACATGTACAGTGGACAATTTAATTTTGGTTCAATTACTTAACTGCCACAGCAACTGAGAACTTTCTTAATTCAAACTTTATAGTTGCTGTGGATGCAAAGTAAATACCAAATGGTAAGCAATTGCCGGTTACCGTTCTGAAAACCAATCCATGGGGGATGGGTTCAATCAATCCCTCCCCATAAGTGATATAATGCAATTTGGTGATAATACTTCTCCAAAAGGCCTTAAACCTTTAACAGTTAACTAATTAATTCGTGCAGGTATATCAGGTCAACTTTCTATAAAACATTTAGTATTAGCTAATTGACAGAAGAATATACCTGGACTGAGGTAAATACAAAGGACCTTGATATAAAAAGTCGCCGCAGTTGCTGATCATATCTCCATAAGTTTAGTGCTGCTCCTGCATCAATAATGATTGAAGAACAGAAAAATATCAGAATTTATAAACTCATGTGAGCAATATTAAGTATTAGATATAATATTGGTCTCTTCAGCTTGTCAGTTTCTAAATTCTGACTACCCCATGGTGGATCTACATTTGAAATGTATAATATTCAATAACATTGAAAAGATTGCATAAGCAGTGACCTTTATGTTTGCAAAAGAAACAATTTTTAATTTGCTAAATTAAATGTTATCTTGTATACATTTATAGAGGTCAAGACATTGCAACAGAGATGCCAACTCTTCAGTGCATTTTGTGGCAGACTTTACATTGTAGCATTGCATTCTTTTCAAAACAAAGTCATCAGGAACTGCAAGAAGTTGCCCCTGGTACTGGGGACAGTGTGGTTACATTACAAGAGAACAAATGGTTGGATATCTAATTCCTTTCCTCAAGTAAATATCTGAAAGATTTACCTACATATGTAACTAAGCACACTTAGTAACTACAGCTATAAGGGTAAAGGTCTCCAAATTTATCCACTCTCCATCCCCCTCTCCTCCCCCTTCATCACCTCATCACACAACCAATCCCCCTCCCCTCCCCCACCTCCACGACCACCATAATAACCATTCTCCCTTAAGGTGAAGCCGATGTCATTTGCAATATTTATCTACTAATTACTAATTTAAACGTGTTCTTTTGCTAATTTTATAGATACTCCTTTCAACAGTGTTAGGGAACTGGGCCAAGGCAGTGCAACGAATATTTGGCTACAGTTTCGCTCCAAGTGGGTAGTCGAATAGAACCCCAAAACGCAAAAGATCGTAGCCCTAAATTTTAACTGGAAAACTGTACTAAGCTCCAAGCGCCCTGCCTCAGTGCTTTATCAGCAACTTACAATAAATACCTTCAGCTGTTCTGTTAAATCTTGAAGTTTCGTCACCCAAGAAGAAAGATCCTTTCGTGACAGTAATTTGTTCAATATTCTGCAAGTTTAACAGCGTGTCATCACGAAGAGGAACGTACAGTGTCTCTCCCTTTGGCTTACAGTCCTCGGATTGAAACACGTGCTCGCTAGCTGCAACTGGAAGGAAACGTCTAGAGCTACAACACGGCTTCAAGAAGTTTGCGTGATTATTGAGTCCATTGCCATTGGCGTTGTACGGTTGGTTTGTAATCATATTGATTTCTTCACATGCGTTTTCATGCAAGTCTTCGGTACGAAACCTTTTTCTGTTGGGAACTTGCACAGCAGTTGCTGAATCCATCACAACATGGATATCTGTACGGAGATCTTCAGTGGTTCAAGGGTATTTTTAAAATCTGTTTAAAGTATTTCTGGCCCTCCTCTTGTGCCCATTTTTTGTCTTGTCACGATATGCGGTCATGTGAAAGCATTTTCCCAGTTCCCGCGCTGTCTCACTATGACGTCACAGCGTGTTTGTTTTTCATTTGAAAAGTTCGTTGAGCATCAAAACATTGTTACTTACATTTTACTTTGCCCCACGAACATGAAAAACGACATGGATACCAATCATACAAAGCACCAGATGAATTGTGGAAGCCTTACCAGTCTTAAATGATCGTGGAAGGCATGTGGATGTCGTAAAATAATCTTATCTGACTGATCTCACCGCTTTATGCTGCTACCGAGTATTGTCTGACCTTTTGTACTTTGTTGTTGTAATTTCCTTCTGCAATTCTGTAGCAGTATTATGTTTTATCCATGAATTTCGAAACATGAATTTACTGATGAGTTTTACGAGTTTTATCGTGATCCATTTTAGTTTACAAACCATAATCGAATCTTTGTTCACTTTAAAACGAGATATACCGCCTTCCGTTATAGTTCTCAAAATTTTACCGTAATCCTCTATCTGGGACTCCATTAATGACTGCAAATAAAGTATTCGATGATTTGTTTCCTTGTAATCAAAACCAAATTAAAAGTAAAAAATTCCTCTCCAGATAGAGGGATAACTATCTTGTCCAAAGATTTCGATTTGGCAGTTCGAGGAACAAAAAGAGAAGGAGAGGGTAAGAAAAGGAGGAAACGATCCCTCGTTTCCACCCTTCACCAATCCCTCCCTACTTTCGTTTCCTCCCCCCCCCTCCTCTTTATTGTCCTCGAACTGCCAAAACGAGATTTGGGCACGAGATAGATCATGGGAATCATCATCCAGGCCCGTAGCCAGGATTTTTGTCGGGGGGGTGCAAATTTTGTAAACTTGGACTTTAAAAAGCCAAATTTATGGGACAAGCACACTTATGGCCGGTTTTTTTTTTTTTAGTCGTTTCA